>APFE031646098.1:101706-203486 GCA_000404065.3 Pinus taeda | reverse complement strand
TACCTTTCGTTTATTTACATTTTTATTAATTTACCATACCATTCATAAATACAAGGTGACTTATGGAGTAAATAAAAAAAAATGTTTTATTTGTTTACCATACCTCTGGCTTATTTATATTTTTATTAATTTACCATACCTCTTTTACAAATATGGTATTTGGCCCATAGGATTCACTTAAATAAAACCTCTTTCTTGAGCCTTCATAAATAGAACGAGGGTTATGGACTAAATATAAAAAGAGGTTTTGTTTATTTACCATGTGTCTAGTTTATTTATATTTTTATTTATTTACCATACCTTTTGAGTAAGTAGAAAAAGACGTTTTATTTATTTACCATACCTCCACTTTACTTATATTTTTATTTGTTTACACCCTTGCATGTATATAAGGTGACTTATGGAGTAAATATAAAAAATGCTTTATTTATTTACCATACCTCTCATTTATTTATATTTTTATTAATTTACCATACTTCTTTTATAAATATGGTATTTGGGTATTTGGCCCATAGGATTCACTTAAACAAAACCTATTCTTGAAAATGGGCGAATGGATTCACTTAAATAAAACCTATTCTTGAAAATGGGCGAATGGAAGTTTGTAACTCCTAATTTCAAGGGCTAAATTTACCTTTTTTACCCTCTCCCTTAAAATAAGGTGGGCTATTTGAGGTGATTTGTAAAAATGTACTATGATACAAAATATTCGCCCACTAAAATTTAAAACCCCTTAATTTCGCCAAAGGGCGAACATTCGCCCCTAAAATCACCCCTAGAAATAACCATAATATAGAGATGCAACAGAAATAATACTTCATTTCATTAATGTAAAATAATGAAATATGCTTACAAATAGAAATGGAAATAAACCAGCTAGGGTGATGGTAGCTTATCTTTGAGAAGAGATGTGGTGGCTACATACCTCTAAACTGTGTTACAATGAGGCTCGAAGGCTTATGTATTTTTGAGAAACAATGGAAAACCATAAAATACCAAAAACCTAACCCTAGGAGATGAGGCGCCAAACAATGGGCCTCGTTTTGGATAAATTGGTACATCAACTTCTTGGGGTCATAACTTTGGCATACTATCTCCGTTTGATGCGCACAATACCTCATTAGAAAGATCTATCAGAGGATTACAACTTTGGGAGGAGAAACATTCGCCCATGGACCCATGTTGCCCCCATTTTTCCCCAAAAATCGTTGTTTATGGCCTCAAAGCAGCTCCAGAAGTTTAGGACCCAAAAAACTACTAAAAATAGTAAATTGTGCTACAAATAAGGAAACTGAAAAAATGAAAGAGAGTTGTGGGGTCCAAGTGGGATAGGCGGGTGGCCGCCAACATCCATCTATATCACTCCTCCCCCCTTAGCTAGGAATGGTCCCCATTGTGTTGAGTTCTTCCATGAGATTAGGAAAATTTTGTTGAACTTGGTCCCTAGTGAGTTGTTCTGCAACCTCTGATGTGTCCAGTAATGGTGGGAAGCATGGTCAAGGGCAGTCCACATCGAACCCTCAGTGTAAGTGAAAGAGTGGGGAAATGTGGTGCTTTGAAGCATTATTTCCCACAACCTTGGTAATTGTGTAAGCACCATGCTAGAGTGATCTGAGCTTCTGATGGGGTCTTGTAAGGTGTTCTTTCTACAGATGCGACCAGACTTTGTAACCCACTTGAAACTTGTGTGGTACTTGATGTTGATCATGTCACTGCTTGTACTTGGAAATTTCCAAGATGGAGCGGTGATATATTGACCCATTGGGTAGAGGTGCTCTAGGAGTTAGATCGAATGAATGCTTGACCTGACAGTGCAATGGTACCCCTGTGGGTGAGGAGAAGATGTTCCTGTCTTCTTTCATTATTGTATCCCTCTGTTGTTGTTGCTGCATGGAGGAACCCTTCACAGGGGTCATGGATGCGGCGACAATCTTCTCCTTACTTTGGGAGTGAACCAAACAGAAAATGAATTTCCTAGTCTGGGAGATGATCTTGTTGCATTTCTTAGCAAATATCAAAGAGGTGATGGTAGCTAGGGATACCTCTGGTATCCTGTATAATGAATTACACAAAGAAATAATAACAGAGCGAGGCCTTGACTCATACATAAGATGTCTCCTCCACAAGTATGGTTGGCCTAATAATACATCACAAACATCCAGAGGTGCAAAATCACACAATACCTCATATGTGAAGGATCTGATGTTGCAGGGAAGGAAACACTACTAGCAAACTAGGAGATCTCGTCCTTGGTGAAGCCACCCGATACTGTACGACTGTGGGTGTGGTGTAGTCGGTAGGCCCAACCACTTCACAACCTCTCCTGAAAGTAGGTTCTTTTGGCTCCCACTGCTAAAAATGAATTGAAACAGGAAACCCTTCACCCACATATGTGAGTGGAAAAGATTCCCCCCCCTCCTTTTGATCCTCGGTCTCATTCTTCTTGACCTTGGTAGTGGAAACAGTGGCGCTAGACTCTGCATCAATGATCTGCTTCTGTTTTTCATTGCCCTTGTTAGGTTCTGACTTAGGGTTGGAACATGCATCTGATTCTGAAGCCTTCAACTCAGCCACCAGTGACTTCTTGGTCCAACACTCACTTGTGTTGTGAGTGGGGCTCTTGTGGAACTCACACCACTTTCCTCTATCCTTCTTCGACTTCATGGTGTTTTTCTTTTATTTTAGCTTTGGTGGGTTGTCTTGGGTAACACTGCCTTGGCTTTGTCCTTTGGTCTTCATATTTGTAGATCCCAAGTCTTGCTTCTCCTGTTTAAACTTCTTCTCAATCTTGACAGCGTATTGGTATGTCATGCCAAGCGAGGATATGTTAGGAACTCCATATCATCTTGGATGTAGCTGTGTAGGTAGTTTCAGTATTTGAGTACCAAATGCAACTCAAAATCCTTGATACACAACTGTGTGCAAAGGGTATGAAAACTGTTTGTGAACTTCGACACCTCTTGGTCCCTTCCCTTCCATAGCATGGTCCAATTTATGTATTTGTCCTCGTAGCTTTTGACAAGGAAATACTACTCCTTGATGGCATCGCAAAATGAATTCCAAGTGGGGGCAGCTGAAAAGAGTGAGTTTGTACTTTCATCCTTCTGCTTGCAGTAGGTTTCTCGCCAGTCCTTGATGTTGGGGGCGCTTTGAGAAGAGCGAAAGTGGTCTTTTGTTGGCTGGAAAAATCATGAACAGAAAAATGCCCTTCTAGCATATTTAACCATTTGTTTACGACATCTGCGTCTATTTGACCCTCGAATATGGGGATTTCAAAATTAAATTGTACCTCAAAGGTTGTGTCATTTCCATAGTAGTTGTTGGAAGCTAATGCGTCAACTTTGGGTAGCCGCTGAAGGATCTAGGAAAAGTTGTCCATAATCACGTTCCTTTGTCACTAGAGGACTTCTTCGAGCAAGATTTTTATAGGATCTCCTGACCCTTTATCTTTCTTTTCATCCACCATGGGAGATTGTTGGGGTTTGCGAGGCTGATCATGCAAAGGTTCAACTACATCAAGCCCTAACTGCTTATACCCTGACCTCGTTGAGGACATGCAAAGAAAAACAAAGAAAGAGGATACCACTTTGATACCATTGATCTAGATTTATACAGGAATGCAAGAAAGAACATAAATAACCTTGAATATAGAGATGCAACAGAAATAATACTTCATTTCATTAATGTAAAATATTGAACTATGCTTACAAACAGAAATGGAAATAAACCAACTAGGGCAATGGTAGCTTATCTCTGAGAAGAGATGTGGTGGCTACATGCCTCTGAACTATGTTACAATGAGGCTCGAAGGCATATTTATTGTTGAGAAACAATGAAAAACCCTAGACAACCAAAAGCCTAACCCTAGGAGATGAAGCGCCAAACTATGGACCCTGTTTTGGGTAAATTGGCACATTAACTTCTCGGGGTCGTAACTTTGGCATACGATCTCCATTTGACACACACAATACCTTGCTAGAAATATCTATCCGAGGAATAAAACTTTGGGAATAAAAAAATCAAACCATGAACCCATGTTTCTCCTATTTTTCCTGAAAAACATTGTTTAGCACCTCTAAACGGCTCCAAAAGTTTAGGACCCAGAAAACTGCTAAAATTGTAATTTGTGCTACAAATAAGGAAAATGAAAACTGAAAGATATAGTTGTGGGGGTCCAAGTGGGATAGGTAGGTGGCCACCAACATCCACCTAGATCACCAACTCTCTACAATTGCAAGAGATAATTTTGATCATTTAGATTGAGATTTGAAAACACCACCCTATCATGGTGTTGAGATACTTAAATTTCTTTTTATTTTATAACCCATAGTAATAGTCATTTTTAGGGTTGACTAGGTGCCCATTAGAGTCTCTTTGGTTGCAAATTCTACCATAACAACACTACATGCCTTCTTACCAAATTTTGTTGGTAGATGTTCCTCTAACTCATCATCCTCTTTTTCCTTTTCCTTTTGTTGTTGATAATTCTTCCCAGTTCAAATACTTATGCCCATGTTCAGTTTCTCTAGATTATATTCTTGATTCTCCTCCTTCTCCCTTAAAAATTCCACACATATCATAGGATATTCCATTCCATGGATATCCTTAAGGAATTTTGTGATGAGGCGATGAATATTTTTGAAATAAGATTCTCAAATATAATAGGGTCATAAACCCCTAGCCCTATCTTCTTTGGGTACAAGATTGCATCTCCTAATAAAAAATTCAAAGTTATTTGTCTTTTATCGAGAGGATAATGCTAAATATTTCATTATCACACCTTACTTTAGTAGATTGAATAGATTATTTTTAGTTTCCTCTACAATTTAGCTTGACCTAGATGAGCTTGAACCCACCCCCTAACTTGAGGTAAATGGGTTGAATTTGGGTTTTTCTCCACCGTTGTTTTCTTTGGGTTCATCTATCTTGAGGTAAATAGACGGAATTTGGAGCTTTCTCCATTTTTTATTTATTGGCTTTCATCTATTTTCTATTTGACTACCATTGTTTCTCTTTATCCTAAACTAAATCAATGAATTATGATGTCTGCTAGCAAGATTTTTCAAAGTGACTATATTCATGGATTTTTTTTTCATTTTAAATGAATTTATTCATAATCCAAAGCTTTATTTCTCATACTTCTAATTGTATAATGTTAGCGGGACTACTTCACGGAGCCCTTCTTTCCAAATCGGCTTCTACACAAATCTCGATAGAGGTGAATGTCTCTTCTTTTGGAATAGTCATGTCTATGAATATTTTGTGAAGTGATTGTATTGTTGGAAAAAATTCCTTTGAGAGGAATCTATTCATAATCCAGTGTAATAACCCTTTTTCAAAGCACCCTGTGTATGTAAATACAACTGTGTCAATTATGGAAATGTGTAAATCTATGCAAAAATAAATTGATGACTAGTTGAAGGGAGGGACATATAGATCCAAAACTATGAAGGAAAGGCCTCTGAAAATATGTTGTGTGCTTGTTGAGGGTTGGTTACATGCTTGTTTGGTTTTCCTATGGTGTGTCGTGAGTAAGTCCATATGAAACTCATTGAAGTACCATGACTATCGCTTGACCATAGATTGGCCCATGTTGACAAGAAATGAAATTGTGGAGTGAGTATCATGGGTGAAGGACAATGTTGTCTCGTAACCCCCTCTTCCTCATGGAATGTGGAAGAGATAACATAAGTTTTTTATCAAATGTGGGATATGTGAAGTGAGAGACACAAAGTTAGATTTATATTTTCCAAGAGTTGGATAATGGTTAAGTGAAGAAAATAAGAAAGGAAATGGAAAACACATGTAAGTAGATGAATAAAACTTACAGAGAAAAGAAAGGAAGCAACTAAACAAAAGGGAATGACTGAGCTAGACCAGAATGTTTGAGATCTAGTTTTCAGAAGTTGAGGGTGATATTACCTACATCCCATATATGGAGTCCATTGAAATATGTGTTAAACTCTAGAGGATCAGTGGGTAACCCGGTGGAGGAATTAGACAATTGTGGTGCCTTTTGTGAGGCTAATAAGCCACCTAGTGCTTGTTCCCTTAGTGATAACCATTGGGACAAGGAAATCTTAGCCATTGTGGTGCTTTTCATGAGGTTGGTAAACCACCTAGATAGTGGGTTACAGGCCCCTAAGGTTCTTGCCATGAATTGGTACTTGATAAACCAAAAAAATAAGTTGATTTAACCTCCTAAAACTGAGATATAACTTGTTTGATCTTGGGTGAAGCCCTTTATTTTAACCCAGAGAGAAAGTGACAAATTATGGTGCTTACTACTAGCGAGTGATTGATAAACCACTTAGAAAAGGAACTCCTTATCTTTATTATGTGTATAATCCTTTAGTGTGAAGTTCACTGAATTTGCATCCCCTCAAAATTTTGATCTGCCTCGAGGGTGGTCAGGTGTAAGAAAGACTTTAGTGTGGCTAGCCTATGTTTGGGTGGAGAGTTGACTTCCCTCCTTCAGTTGCAAACAATATTTAAACACACAAATATGTGTAAATTTCTTATGTATATTGTGTTATGGATTGTGATGAAACTTATTGTGTTGTGAACTATGGAAGATCTTGTGTTGTAAATGTAAATGAATTCTTGAGCTGTGAGGCACGTTGGTATGCTCATGATTAGAATGATATCTTGTATGCCCATGAATTTTAACGCATTCTTTGAACATGCTATTCATTATTACATACATGGTGAATGGAAAATTATGTGTTTACATTCAATCAACTTATTTCCAGACTCACGAGTATACCTATATTAACTAGTCCCTACATTGGTTATTCTATTCACAAAAAATGAGAATTCTGGTATTATTCCCTTAGGCCATAAGTTTACTTAAGACCTTAGGAGGGTAGGCACGAAGTGGTCATATTTATGATTTATAAATCCAACCTAGGTTATTTTAGTTCATATATTCTTAGGCTATCAAAACTGAAAAGAAGTCGGAGAACTTAATTTCATCTATGTTAGCAGTGCCAACACTAAGTGACCATTGGTGGAAAGACACAACAATGGAACTATGTTGCATGAGAAGGCACCAACCATTAGCAATCGACCATAGCAAGTAATTTTGAGGAACACGGGGGTGTCGAAACACTTGGATTAACATTGGTTAATTATGAATGAAAGGTCAAGAGTGGGGTTCTCAAAGAACTTGTAGTGTTAGAATGTTACCCACTACTCACCACTCTCTACAACGATCATCAGAAAATATAACACATGAGGGCATGTTGTTGGAGGTAGGCCGATTAGAGCCATGGTTCCATCATGAACCTTACCACCAATTTCCTCCCACTACCTCCTTCTCCTTGTTTGATGTCACAAGTAATGATAACCTATAGTAGAATAACATGGACCTAACCAACAATACCCACCAAGATGACCTATCGTCGTTTTGTGGAGGCCACATAGGCACCACATTGTCAACATGTTGACATGGCCTCTATAGATAGGCCAAAACTTAAAATAAGTGTAACTTTTGATCCAGGAATTGGGTTGAGGAAAAATTGGTATTACGAGAAGGATCTCAACGAGATGAACACAATGGTGATACTATAAGTCAATTTTATGGACTTTCCAAAATAATGTTTTTTTCTGAAACCATCTTCATAACAAACCTTGGGGATCATGTTTAACAATAAGTTACACCTTCCTCAACTCTATAATCTTTAAGGGTGTGGAAGGGAAGTTGTTACATTGAAATCTAGGTATGACATGCTTCTAGTTATCGAAGGTTAGTGGGATTGATTCAAGGAGCCCTTTCTCCAAAATGACTTTTACATAAATCTCGGAAAAAGTGAAAATATCTTCTTTTGGAATGGTCATGACTCATATCTATGAAACATTTATAATTATTTAAAATATATTAAAGAGATTCATCATTCCATCCATGTAGAGGGAACTCGTGAAGTTGAACTCATATTAGAAATTTTGAAGTAATATTATTTTTAGGATTCAAACTAGGTGTCCATTGATTTAAGTACATTCCTTGGGTCCCCATAAAATAGTGATGCTCCTAAAGGATAAGTCCCTATACTATTTAGATTGAAAAACAAAAGATGTAATAACCTGTCTCATAGAAGAAATAAAGTAGCTCAAGCAAGTCCAATTAGCCGTTGTTCTAGGAGATAACCATACCTTTGTGAATTGACCAATAATTCCTATTTTGCTATAGATAGGGCCACTTTCCTTAATTTTTATCTGGGAATAGGGATCCATGGAATCTTTTCAAGCTTTTTCATGAATCTAGAAGGTTGAGGTTTTGAGGAATTGCATGAGGTTGAAACCAAAGCCCAAAAAGTAAAAGCCTCCTTATCTTGAGGCAGTAAAGATCACACTCTACAAGCTAAATCCATTGTGTATGAGCAGAGAGAAGTTGACGAAAAATAAGGTTTAAAGGTTACAATTTATAATTTTATAGAAAAATACACCATTGATTAGGTACCTACATGCATTAAGAATAGATTATTGTTTCATATTTGTTAAAAAATATAAATTTTGATAAATAGCTCACCAATATCAAAACTAGATATCAATTTTTTTTAATCCTCCATAATGGTTACTCCCAATAAACTCAAATTTACATATCTTTAATGCATCCCATAAAAGGACATGAGTTGAACTATATTTTTCATTTTAATTATAAAATATTTATGAAAGTTAAGATGTTGATGTTACTAGATGTTTAGAATGTAAATAATTCCTTATATTATTTCATAAAATTCTAAATTCTAAATGAAAAATATATTTACTAAATATTTATAATTTATTTTATTAATACTCATAAAATAGTTTTATTGAAATATAAAATCTAAAATACAAAATATTAATTTTTTTATGTTGAGAACTTTTATGGAGTATTGTGTCCTCTTATTTAGGTATCTGACCTTTCAAATGAACACTTCACCCATCTTCAGAGACAAAAAGCTAAAAATGAAAATATGATGTTTCAAATAAACACTTCACCCATCTTCAAATACAGAAATCCAAGAATAAAGATATGAAAAGTATGAGATCAAGACTAAATAAAAAACGAATAAACCCTTAAAAAGCTTGAAAAATAATTAATGATTAAATAATATAAAATTAATTTAAATTAATGAGTAGAATTATATACCAAATCAATTTTATCATAATATAAAATTAAGTTAATAAGAAGAAAAAGAACATTAATAATAATTGGTAACCATAATAAATATAAGAATAACTAGAGCTAAATTAAAAATGTTAAAATAAATTGAATTAGAAAAACTAATTAAATAAACCAAAAATTATATATATATATATATAAATAAAAAAAAAACTTAAAATAAAAAATAAAATAAAATATCTCCTCGCTTTCAATCTTGTTAATTCCTCTTCACATTCCTCTCTTTCCTTCTTTTAAATTCATTCTTATTCTTTGATAATATATTATAATTCTTAATAAAATTCTAATTAGATCATTTTTCAACACATTAATCCCAATTTATTTTAATTCTTTCTTAATCTAATTCTAACATTATATAAGTTACGTTAAATTCTTTTAATCTTTTTTTTTGGCTTCCTTGTTAATTTAATTTATTCTATTTTACGTTTTCTTAATTTCATTCTTATTTACATGATCTTAATAATTTATGTCCAATAATTAATCCTCAAATTTTTAACCATTTATTGTCATATATCCATTTTAAAAAAAAATTAACTTTAATTGCATGGCTCTATAGTAATTTTTATACTATGTGAATCTAATACAATTAGATATTTCAAATGCACTTTATATATATCATGAGAAATTATTCTGAACATTATAATCTCTAATAATTATGGTCTGAATTACCATATCTATCACATTATTTGACAATTGAATATCCTTGTACTTTGTATATTTGACACTTATAAACTGGCAAAATTTCATTCATCTTAATTTTAATCTTGGTGGTACTCCCGAGCCTTGGCGGGAGTAGTCTTCAGTATTTCTGCTATCCGCTTGCTAGTTGGCCATCCCTCCTTGGCATCCGCACTCCATCAATGGTCAAGCTGGGTTGAATGCATCCGATGGTGGAGACTTCTCCTCGCAGCTTGGGTTAAGCTAGGGGTGAGACTATGATTTCGACTATTGAATTTATTGTATACCATTATTCGGTGGTGGCCTTAAGCTGTCAGGATCATCTTGTCAAACCATTACAGGCTTCCCTAAGAGATTCCTTTGTAGCTGGAGGGCGACCCCTAGGATTAATTCCACCAGAGACCCTAGTCTGCAGCGCGAACTTGACAAGTATCTTTATGTTATTTTGAGTGCAATGTAATGTTGTTTGTTCTGTATACTTTTTCACAATTCTAAAGAGAATGTGTTTATGGGTTTTGTTGCAAGTGCCTATGGAGGTCCTCTGGTGCTCTGAGCTATGAAGAGATGCATTGCCTCTGATGTACTGTCATAGTGCTATACCCTGCTCTTCTTAGTGGTTTCAGGTATGTTCATGCCCTTTTTCATCACTAAGGGTTATTGCAGAGGCTGACTTACTTTTTGAATTCTATAATCTAGAGAGGGTTATGTTTTAGTTTGTTTTGGTTCTAATTGAGCGTTAAAACGCTACTACACTACTAGTGTTATTATGAAGCCTTTCCATATATTGAGGTTCACCTCCATTGTTATGATTACTGTAATTTTGACGTAGAGAGGGTTTTCCTCGGATTTATCAGTTATACATATATATTTAATTTTGAGCAGAGGGTGCAAATAACTCTTTTATGAGCCTCTAGTTTTGAGCTTGTCTAGTCCGGTAGCTCGTAGTAAATGATTCAGTTCTGTATTTAACTTTATTTCTAAAGAAATGCTTATGTTGTTTCTTCTCTTACAAAGGGCTCTGTTCTTAAATTGTTTCTTTTTCAATGAGGGTTTTACCCCCGAGGCCTTAAACCCTTTTGGTTCGACTGCTGCCTTTTAAATCTTAGTTAACAAGGTGGAATCATTTTATTTCTTACTTTCTGAACTAGAATAACCTATATCGTTTCTTGCTAGAGTTTCTCTATTTAGTGGAATCTTGACCCACTTAGATGTGGTTGTGCTTCCTCCATGTTCTTAAAACGTGTTGGTTGTTTGCGAACTAGTCGAGGCTAGAGAGAGAATTACATTTGGCAAATCTCTTCCTGACGGCTCTGTTTCCTTGATATCTACCAGGAATTCTTATGTAAGCATTTCCCCTCTTCCATGTAGGTCAAAAATGACCCTTCAAGAATGGTTTTAAATTCAGTTATATCATCCTGTTGGTAATTGTGTGCTTTGGAATGTTATAACCCTAGGCTTGGCCAGGAGGGTTTTTCTTTTTTGTTAACAAATTTATTTCCATATAAATATTTTCTGTTTGATATACTTATTAAAGAGGATACTACATGTTTTCTAAATTTAATTGGGATATATTACTCTGTTATAAAAGTGTTATTTTCAAGAATTCCTGACTTTGTAATTGTAACAGCTATCTATATTTTGTTATATGGAGGTCCTTGTCATTGTGAGGTTTCCAGAATTACTATTTTACTAATTTAGATATTTAGCAATTGTTATATCATTCGTTTATAGACACAGTAGCTAGTTATATATATTACAGTGAGAGGCTTTCCTACTGTAAATCTAACAATAATGTATCTTTCTATAGAACTTTGTAAATCTCACAGTATTATTTCTTTCTATATGAAAGCTTCTACAATTTCTCCTTCTTAACAACTATAATTTATCCATTTCCTCTTACCGATTCTTTTCTCTATTTAACACAACACAAACTATCCCCCACAGACCAATTTACTTAATTTAATAGCTACTACATGCACTATTTATGTTTAATGCAACATAAAGGACTCATTACTTACCTATATACATACTTAAGTCAGTCACTTGTTGAAGTCTCTACTTCACTTCATAGATTTATCCTTCCAACCATGAGACTTGCCTTCAGGGCCAAGTCTTCCACCAACCTATTGCTCACAAGACTGATTCTTTCTTGTAAGACTTAACAGTCATATCATCCAAGCTATCTAGTCATTACCAAACTTAGCTCCCTTTCTGTCTGTCCTTCTAGTACAGAGGAATGCCCTTATCTAAGTTTTTTTTTTCTCAAGTACTTTCACATTACCCTCTTGATTCTTGCTTGGAGAATTCATAATAAGGGAAGTAGTTACGGTTAGGTAACTACCTATTCCCCAACTTTTTGATATGAAAGAGAATTACAAGATTTGTTAACACTCCCAATTGATTTTCTTTTTTTTTTTGCTAATGCAAGAGTCAAACCTTCTAATTCATGAACAAAATACAAAATTTACATCAATTCACAAGGAGTTATGGACTAAGGAAGAGACCCAAAAACCAAACAGAGCATAGGCCTAAGGCAAAAGCTTCTACCCCTATAAACCCAACCTCTAAATTCGTATAAGCCAAAATAAAGTTGAAGTTGGCATCAGAACCTAAGCAATGGTATAACCAGATATCATATTCTTAAGACCCACCATAACATTAAGTATCCCACCTGGAACCATTTTCATCCCGCCAAGAAAAGAGCACATTAACGCTTCTCGCCATCTAGACCACCAACCTGCACAATCAATCCCAGTCGTCGATCCGCTTCATTTGATCTGCTAGTTGAGGATCATATCGCAGCAGCCAATATCATTGAACATTAGCATGTGACGAGGGCGATATTCTAGCCGACCCCACCACCACGTGTAGCCCGCTGTATGGAATCGCTTCAAAATCGGAAATACCATTTCCCACTTGGTAGGCCCGCGATTACCTATAAACCGCCCCTATCCTGGTAAAACAATCACGGATGGGAAATCCCTGGTATTGAGGCCACCGAGAGTGCCCAGGTACCAACCTTTCGAGGTGTCTTCCCTACCAGAATCAAGGAGAGGCGAAACTCCCACCAACCTGCCTTTCTTCAAAGAACTAGAGCCACCCGACTGGCTATCACCTGGATTCACTAGAACAATGCTTACCTGGGTTACGATGGTCGAAAATGGCCTGTAGCCCACTGAATACTTGAAAGTGGAAAATATGAGAAACATAAAGCTCCAGAATCAACTAGACTCTGACTCCATTGCCCTACTCTGAAACATGACCCGATCTTCTTCTGCCTGGTCATGACAGTTCGCTTTTAACCTACTCTGAGGCTGCTCTTGCCATCTCAATGCTACCCTGTTCTCTGTGCTGATCACACCTTGATTGGCCAAAAGATCCGCCAATTTATTGGCCGATCTTCATACATGTTTAAAGCTAACTGTACAAAGGCTCTAGAGGTGATGCTGAATCCATTGCAAGCCCTGGATCAACTACTAGTTCCTAGAGACTTTTTCCAGTATTCTTCCCTAGCTGATCCTCTTAACTGATTTGATGATTAACTTAGAATCAGCTTCAACAATCACATTTTGTCAGTTATCTTGTTCCAGGAAATATAAACACTACTCCATAGCCATCAATTCCACCATGTTATTGGTGGCTCTTCCTAAATGATAGTAGAAGATGAAAAGGATGCTTCCATTCTCATTCTTTAACACACCTCCATAACCCGCAGTGCCCGAGTTTCCTTTTGAAACCCCATCAATGTTGAATTTCAAAAATCCCTTGGGGGGAGGATGCCAGAAGTCTTGTTCAGAATCCAGGGAGATTACTTTCCTGTCTATTCCCTAAGGAATAAGCCCCTACAGACCCAACTCACTGAGAATTCTCAAATCAGCTACTGAAGGTGGGTTCTTAGGTAGATTTCGCACAATAGTACCGACCGTTTCCTTGATTTGTTTTAAGATAAACTCAAAAAGGCATTAGGATGGCCTCTTTTCATTCTTGAAGATTTTATTGTTCCTTCCTTTCCAGACATTCCAAATAATGAAGGTTGGCATGATGTCCCATGTTGAGCTAAGAACTTCATTATCTGAAAAGTTTCTTCTCCATTTGTTTAAGGTATTGATGATAATCCCTTTGTCCCTATCAGTGTGTCGGAAAATGGTAGCAAAATAATCCCACAAACTGGCGGTGAAAATGCAATTGTTGAGAAGGTGCTCCATAGTTTCCTCTTGGGCTTCACAGAGCTGACATCTGGAAGGCCCCACCCCTCTTCCAAATATTATCCCAAGTCAGGATTTTCTTATGGTAAACCAACCACATGAAGAGTTTAATTTTCATCCATCCTTGATGCCTCCATAGGTCTTGCCAAATCTTATCCAGAGCTTGTGAGTTAAGGTCAAGGAGAATGAGTTTTACTTTCTTAAGATTAAAGGCACCCTCATTATTATTGCCCCATCTTAGCTGGTCTTGCCCCTTTGACATCAAAATATTCTTTTGTTCTAACATTTGTTTTAGAGTCTCTACTTTAACCTTTAGGGGGCTATCATCCCCAAAATCAAAGTTCCTCCAAGTTCTCCATTTTCGAATACTGTTGGTTTGATCCCAAAAGTCTTTTACTTTAGATAACCCTTTGGTGTCTGTATCTTCCTTAAGATCCCTCAAGTAGTATTTTAGCAATATAGGTTCTTGTTTCCATCTATCATCTTAGAATAGGGCAAGGTTTCCCTCTATGATTTCCCAGAAGTTGTTTCCTTGGACTAAGCCCCAGTTATCCCAAGCCTTATTCCAAATGTGAGAGCCCTTTTTATATCGTGACATTCTTATCAGAGCATTGTTTTGCCAAGTTCTGGCATATTTTTCTTTCCACATCCTTGCCCACCGAGCCTCTGGGCCTTTTACCCATCACCACCATAATTTAGCTCCTAAAACCTTGTTGAGGATCTTAGGATCATCCAATCCAAGCCCTCCATAGTTTTTAGGTTTGCAGATTTTTTCCCATGCTACCAAGGCCCATTTCTTTCTTTCTTCCCCCTTGCCCCAAAGAAAGTCTCTTTGCATGTTTATGAATTGCTGCAGGACTCCTTTAGGAGCTGGGAGAGATGATAGCATGAAGACTGGAATTGATTGTAGGATAGCCTTGGTTAGCACCAACCTACCAGCCAAATTTAAAGATCTAATAGTCCATTTCCTGATTTTATCTTGCAATTTGTTAATCACTAGCTCCCAAATGTTCTTGTGTAAAGGCTTGGTTGTTAGAGGAAGTCCCAAATATTTTGAAGGGAGGATCTCCCTTTGAAGGCCCAAAATTCTAGAAATATTTCTCTGAATAGCAATGTGAGTATTAAAGAAAAAAATCTTAGATTTGGAGAGATTAACTTCCATACTTGAAGCCATGGAAAAGTCTCTCGAGATTTTCCTATAAGCAAGAGCTTCTTTGATCGTGGGGATACCCTGCACCATGGCATCATCAACAAATTGTTTATGTGTTAAGGCCTAACCGTTTTCAGAAAGTTGGTGACCTTTGACTTTACCAACTACTTTTGCATGCTTGATACATCGACCCAGCCCTTCCATCATGAGAATAAAGAGAAAGGGAGAGAGTGGATTTGCCTGCCTGAGGCCTAAGAGAGGAATAAAAGTCTCCGAGGGAGATCCATTAACAAGAATTGAAAACTAGGAGAAGTAACTAGGACCATTACCCATCTGATCTAGTTTTGGTCAAACCCAAAAGAAATGAAAACTTTTCTGATATAGGTCCAATTCAGCTTATCATAAGCTTTGGCTATATCCAATTACATGATCATTCTAACTTTCCCATTGTTTGTTAGTGAGTGTACCACCTCACGAGCTTGAATGATGTTGTCAAGGATTTTCCTACCTTCCACATATCCAGATTGTTCAACCGACACCAGGGTAGGAAGAAGAGGCTTGAGTCTATTGGCCACAACTTTGGATATGATCTTGTAGACAACATTGCACAAGGAAATGGGTCTAAACCTATTAGGAGTTTGAGCCAATTCCTGTTTAGGGATCAAGGACATAAAGGTGGTATTAAGCACCTTCAGAATGGTTTTGTCCCTCTAGGAGTCTTCCACTACATTCAGAATGTCCAGTTTTACTATATTCTAACAAACTTTAAAGAAATCAACATTGAATCCATTCAGACCTGGTGCCTTACCATTTTGCATTTCTTTTAGGACCTCACTAACCTCCTCTTCTAACACTAGTCTATTAAGGTTGAAAATTTCCTCTCTGGTAACCAACTTGGGAATATGGTTTGATATAACTCTAATGGAATGTTCTCTATCTGAACAGGTTTCCTGTGCAATATCACGAAAGTGTTGAACTAGCACTGCTTCTATTTCTTCATGATAATTGAGAAAATTACCTCCCTCATCCTTGATAAAAAAGATCCTGTTGTGAGCTCTGTTCGCCATAGTGGATCTATGGAGAAATCTAGTATTACATTCTCCTTCTTTTAGCCATTTTACTCTGGATGTTTTCCTCCAAAACATCTCCTCTTGTTTACATAAGTTCTCCCATTCTTGATGATATTTGGTTGCTTGATCACTTCTATCTTTATCGAAACCCTCCATGATAAGGGTTTGGTTGAGTTCCTGCATTTTGCCCTCAACAGATTTTTTTGCTTCAAAAATATTACCATACTCCTTATTATTCCACTCCTTGAGCCTGAGTTTGATATGTTTTAGTATTTTTTGAAGTAGGAACATTCTTGTGCCCTAAATATTCAACTCTTCTGCCCACCATATGGCTATGTTGTTGATGAAATTAGGATGGGAGAGCCAAATGTTTTCAAATCTAAAAGTTCTATTCCTAGGGGTATAAATGCCCTGAATTTCCAGTTGCACCAGTCAGTGATTTGAGCCTCCAAAGGGGAGCACTCTTGCAACTATGGCTTGTCCTTGAGCATAAGATCCTCTGAGATTATGAATCTATATAATCTGGAGGCCACCTGAGACTCTCCTCCTCTTTTATTGTTCCAAGTAAGGGTACCATTACTCATAACAATATCGACTAGCTTCATGTTGTCTATGAAGGTTTGGAAAGCATAAGAGTCTTTATTTAGAGTTCTGGTACCCCCTTTTTTCTCCGACAGTGATTTGATCATATTGAAATCACCCCCCAAGATCCAAGGGATTCTTGCATGTCTTTCCCTGAGATCCTACAGGGAATATAGAAGCTTGAGTTTACCATCCATCCTTTAGGGACCATACACATGCGTGACTAGGTAAGCTTTCTTATCTCCCACTGGTTGTATGACCACTGAAAGATAATCCCTAGCTACCTCTGCATCTACAATGTCAATGTTTTGAGGGTTCCAAAGCATGAGAATGCCTCTTGCTGTATTCTCTTCTTTGACTTCTAGAAACTCAAATCTATTGAGCCATTTGTTGTGAATCTCTTTTATTTTTTAAATGGAACATTTAGTTTCCTAGTTGAAGATCACATTCGGTGCTGCTTGTTTCATCCTATTACTAAGTGATCTTTGTTTTCTTTTACTACCTAGACCTCTAATACTCCAAGATGTAAACTTCATTATTAAAGATTTGTAAAGGAGTAGCTAGTTAGATCTTTCATCTTACCCGAATCTATCATTAGCTTTCCACACTCCATCAAGAGCCCATTCTTCTTTTTTCTGCCCCTTTTCTTTCTTGGATTTATAGTAGCTAAAATTTGAGTTGATTTCATTGTTTTCACACCTTTGTGTTCTTGCTTGTCAATGGTTTTTCCTTTCTCCAGCCCCCTCTCCTAAGTTTTCCATAAAAACGGCTGTTGTATTCTGTTGCATTCTTCTTGAGGCAATGAATCTATCCCTCCCGTGGTTCCCTGCATAAAGAACCCTTCGAGGTCTTGGTGTTCCTTTTCAAGGATCTCCTATAGCTCATGGTCCTCCAGATCTATGTCACTCTGGGTCATTTCCTGATCCATCTCCAGGTCTGCTTCACTCATCATAGTCTCTTTCTGATTTCCAATATCTTGTGTTTGGTTGTTGTCTTCTTCTTTCTCCTTTTCATTAGAACCTTCTTCCATAGATTGGTCTTCTTTTGTGATTTCTTCATTCTCTTCCAGTACTTGAAACTTGTTCTGAATGCTCTTTTTCCCCTCATTATGTTGTTTCTTTGGCCCTTTTTTACCGTCTTTTCCTCTATTTACCACTTTCTGAAAGCTTTCTGTGTCCTTCATCATATTAGCCTTGCTCTTGGTGTTTGCTTTACTGAGAGGGAAGTCTTTGAATAAGTGTCCATGTTCGTGGCGTCTATGACATCTGAACGGGACTTGCTCGTAGTCTATTGTTTGCACCCATTCCTCATCAAAAACTTCCAAGATAACTTCATCCGAGAGAGCTCTTGATAGATCCATTTCCACACATATTCTTGCAAAGGAAGTATATTTCCCCCTTATTGTGGCTTCAGAAGCTTTGACAAAACAACCTAGTTTATTTCTTATGGCAGCCAGGGATAAAGTTTGCCAGTAATCAAGAGGTAGGAAATAGAGCCTTACCCAGACTGGTACCGAAGTGAAAGTTTCCCGCTCTGGGACAAAGTTCATCTTCCAAGGCTGCATATAGAGGTCAGCTGCTACATAAAAATAGGGTCCTCCTTCGAATATTTTGTCTTTATCTTTGATGTTTGTGAACACCACAGTAAAGAATTCCTTTGACCCAAGATGTAGGTCGATGCTTCCTTTGGGTTTCCAATGATATTTGATCCATATCTGTAAAGCTTTTTCAGTGGGCCATAGTCCCATGAATTTACAGATGATAGCGTAAGTCCCCATGTGTTCCATGTGTGCCTGCAGAGCAAGATCATTTAAAACTACTCTAGGAGTGATCTATGCTTTGGGTTTGCAAGGTCCCTTTTGTTTTTTATCTCCCTGACTTTTGTCTTCTTCCTCCTTGTCTTTTGTGCTACTGTTTTCCTTGGTATTGGTCGCATCTGTTTCTTTTTCAATATTCATGTTCCCTTCCTCCGCAGATCCTCTGACATTTTTTTCCAGCGCTGACTTAACTCTGTTGGCTACAACGTACTTATAGGAGGGAGTGGAGCTCCCTCCTCTGTGACCCTCCATTAGGATCAACCTCTGCAACTTTCTGAAACCCTTGCTGCTCGCCCTATGTTCTCCCTTCATCCTTCTCACTCCAAATTAATTTTCATTCTCAATTAACAAAATTTAATATATAATTCAAATTTTATAAAATAATAAAATCGAGTCTTCTGTTTTTTACATTAGTAAATAAAATAATTACAGTTTTTCTAAAGACACTCACATTTGTTTTCTCTTAATTATTATATAAATTTAATCCTATTTATTAATTGAATTTAATAATTACCCTTTCTCCTTTGTTATTAATAACATTTGACAATAACTATTATTTGATTATTAATTTATGTTATCTAATATTTTATAATAAATAATTTAACGTTCTCCTTTAAGCCCATTTTTTAAATTCCAAGGACTTGATTTTTTTATTTTTATTTTATTTTTCAACTTCATATTATAAAATTTTGTTCTTTTTATATTTTATATTTATTTATTTTAATAAGTCATTCTAATTCAATTTTTTTTAATTTAAATCTCATTCCTGTATTATAATGGTTAGTTACAAATTATTATTATTCTCACGTTCCCAACCATCATAATTTTTATAGTTAACCATTTACTTTGCAATTTCACCAACCATCTCTTTATTACTATTTCGATTTAAATTTTAATAATTCCGCTTAAATTAATTTTATATTATTTAATTATCAGTGATCTATTCTTTCTCTATTAAATCTTGTTCTTACACTTTTCATATCTTCATTCTTACTTTTCTATCCTTTTTACCCTTAAAAATAAGTGAAATGTTACTTAAATTATCAAACACCTCAATTAAAAACGCACTTAATTATTAACCATAAAAATCTTCATTGCAAAATATTATTAATTAAATTAAAATATATCTCTTATCTTAATAATACAAATGATTTTTATTTAATTCGAATCAAATGCATATATTCAATTCGTTTGGAATTATATACGAAATAAATGCATATACATATAATTTTAACAAAATATTGCCAAAAGTAAACTACCCTAGTTATTATTTAAATATAATATGGTTTCAACCTTTATCCTTAGTTATTTTACAGGAACCACTTTATATGTTTATGGATGATTAACTTTTATGTTATATAGAACTCTCTATATCGGTGAATTCTATCATAAAGTACTATTATTCTTATTCTAAAGATAACTATATATTTAAATAATATAATATTTTTTATTTATAAATATAAAATATATTTATTTTAATTAATTTTAATTAATCATGGTTAATTATATTTGGATGTTGCATTATCACAGAGATTGTTTCAATATGAAAATCAACTGTCTAACATCGCATTGTGACAAACATTGTCTCGCTATGTAAATCAACCATGGTCAACCATAGTCTGATGCCACATTGTGATAAAGACTATCTCAATATGGAAATCAACCATGCTCAAGAATGTTTATTTTAGTATTTATAATATTTATATTAGAGTTTATATACCTTGGGTTTATAATATTTGTCCCTTGGGTTTAATATTATTCTCTTCGATTCAGAATCCCTTAGGGTTTTAGTATTAATCCCTTGGGTTTATTATTCCCTTGAATTTATAATATCAAGCCTTTGGGTTTATTATTCCCTTTGGTTTTAATATTAATCATGGTCAACCATAGTCTAATGTCACATTGCAACAAAGATTATCTCGATATGAAAATAAATCATGGTCAATCATGGTCGACCATGTTCCAACAACACATTGTGACAACGATTGTCTCAATATGGAAATTAACCATGCTCAACCATGTGTATTTTAGTATTTATAATATTTATCTTAGGGTTTATAAATTTTATCCCCTTAGGTTTATTGATCGAAGGATTTACATTCCAAGGGTTTAATTTCATTCCCTTAGATTTATATTCCTTTGGGTTTTTAGTATTGATCCCTATGGTTTATTATTCCCTTATGTTTATAATGTCAATCATGGTTAACTATGGTCAACCATGATCTACCATGTTTTAATATTAATTCATATTGTTTATTGATCAAAGGTTTCATATTCCTAGGGTTTAGTTTTATTGCCTTAGGTTTATACTCCTTTGGGATTTTAGTATTGATCCCTAGGGTTTATTATTCCTTTTAGATTACAATATCAAACATGGTCAACAATGATAATCCATTGTCTACCATGTTTTAATATTAATCTCATTGTCTCAAGATGAAAATCAGCCATGGTCAACCATGTTTATTTTAGGGTTTCTAACATTTTTCTTAGGTTTTATATACCTTGGGTTTATAATATTAATCCCTAGAGTTTAATATTGTTCCCTTGGGTTCATAGTTCCTTGAATTTTTAGCATTAATATATTGTGGTTACTATCCTTTGGATTAATATTATTGGCTTTAGTTCATAATCCCTCAGGGTTTTAGTATTAAACCCTAGGAATATGAACCCTTATATTAGTAAACTGAATGGATTGATATTATAAACCCAAGGGAATATAAACCTTAGGGTTTTTAGTCATAATCTATTGGGTTAATATCCATTGGATTTATCATCATTTGAAGTTTTAGTATTAACCCCTTGGGTGTATTATTCTCTTAGGTTTATAATGTTAATCCTTAGAGTTTATTAATCTAAGGGTTCATATTTATAATACATAATTTCTAATTATTTATAATAATAAATAATATTTACTTTAAATAATATTATTATAAAGAAATAATTCTTATTAATTATAATGATAATAATAATATTTGTATTACAATAGTGTTTTGTTGGTAGATACAAATGGTATATTTGTCGACGGTAAATACAAATGGAGTTGTCTTTAGTGTGACTTTTTGGAGTTTTCAATGACCGAATCGAGCGGAAAAAATTGTGGTGAAATCTTGATTTGTGTTATTTAAACTAGTTATTTTACTATATATATGGATTCAGCACTGGAATCGGGCAGAAAATTTGTGGTGAAATCTTAATTTGTGTTATTTAAAATAGTTTTTTTTACCGTATATATGTATTTAGCACCTGAAAAACCATTAGGGCACTTCTATTATGCAGGGGTTACCTATCAAACTTGTCGTTTCAATCTTTCAAGATTTTAGAGAAGTTAGATTTGAAAAATTTACAAAAAACCTTTCAAAAAATAACACTAAAAACAACTAGAATACAAATAAAAACAACTCAAATACAAATAAAATCTTTTTATATGATTGTGCTACTTTATAAATATAAAACATTACTTATTTTAAGTAATTTAAGTAATTATAACTCTTTAAATTGGAATCTAATAACACCCATCAAATTTGATCCGTTAAGGTAAATGTTGGCCTTGTCAAACAACGAACCAAATCGGCCGAAGATTCCTGCAGGTAATTTACCTCCAGTCCATACATAAGTTGTTTTTCCATTGTTCGGAATATTCTTGTTGGTAGTTGGTAACTTGGCAGGGGTATTTTCTGGGGTCACCCATAAAAAATTTATTACCATTAGATGCATCCATGTATGAGGGTTGAATTCTAAATCATGCATGAGACGTGAATATGAAGAAGATTATGTTACGCTATCATCTTTCTTTCCTCACGGATTGTGTTGGATCATAGCATGCGGTGGGCCCTACGTCCTTGTTGAAGCAATCCAACAGGAACCCTATCATTAGGTGGATTCCCCATATTCATTGTTTCAAAGGAGATATATATACATTGAGTAGGGGAGGGACGCCATGTCTTTACCTGTGTGTCCTCCCCTCCACCTCACCTACACCTATGTGGACAATACATTTACATGTATGACACTTGCCCGACGTGGACTGCCACGTGTTGTGGTGTGTGTTAGCCCTTCAAAACCTATTTTCTGACCTTTTGTCTAGTTGTTTTTGTCTGTTTGCTGCGATGTGTGCTTTGCTCCCTGTTTTTCTGTTCGGGTCCAGTGTTTGGGTGAAGCCCTCTGCCAATGATGGCATGGGACGACTCCATTACTTGTGCGCCTTGTCCACCATTGTTGAGCTAGTGTCTGTGATTGTTTGCTTGCACGTTTCCATGTTTGGAACAAGATTTTTGTTGTTCTTGTTTCATTCCGCGTGCAATCGTTTTTCATTCTGGACCGCCGAAGGTTTAGGGTTTCCCTGGTGGTTGTTCCATTCACATGCCCTGTTGTTTAGGGAGGAACCAGTACCAATTTCAGCGAGTTCAAGGTCGAAGGTTGCATTTATAGGTAATTGCAAGTTTTTTTGGTTTTTTGGTTTTTGCATTTTCTAATTTCTAACTTGTTGCAGGTCTGGCGAGCTCTGAAGAAGGTCTAGTGAGCTTTAGACATGGAAGACACTTGGACATGGCTTCTATCTGGTAGGATTTTTCCTACCAGCCAATGCCACTATGTTTTTCAACACCTCACCTTCTTATTGAAATTTTTGTTAAATTTGTACTTGGAGTTTTAGGCAGGTTTAAGGTTTTGTAGGTTAGGGGTTTTGAGGGTTTAGGTTTTGCAAGTTAGACATTAAATATTAAGTTTTCTTTTCTCCTTTCTAATTCGTGTACTCGATATATACGGATTTTCCTTTGCCAATAATTTATTTTTCAGTTCTTTCAAGAGTAGTGCATTCTGAGAACATGGTTTATGGTTGATTTCTTTGCTTTCAGATCTTTTTTTACCTCCTCTTTGAATTTCAGAAATTGGTGAATTTTCCTCGTCTCGCTTTTACTCCATGTTCTTTACAGATCATCCAAACACATTTGCATAGCACTAGATCCCAAGGGGTGCATGTGTTGCGAAGTCAATTTTTCTTTAAAATAATTTCCTTTCCATGAGTAGATCATAGGATTTGAAACTATTTTGTAAAATATTAAGTCATTTATAAATATTGTTTTGATGTGGAAGACCTTTCTCATTCTTTCAAGTTTATCTACAAGTTTACCACTGGTTGATAGTCATTGAAATATTGTTTGATTGAATTATTGCTTAACAAAGACACAAACTAGCAGGTTATGGTTGATTTTTAATACCACAAAAGTTGTTGTTTTCCCCATTTTAATCTGTGCACGTGAATTATTGAGCTGTTTTTTCTTGAACTAGCAAATTAGCACGTTTCATTGGCATTATATGGATGAACATTTAGTATAAGTCTTTGATATTAGGACTCCACTATCAAGCAAGCTAACAAACTTTATATCTCATCTGGCTGAATTCTCTAAGTTAAGAAAAGTTGAGAGGTTGGTAGAAATGCAAATTAGAATAGGGATGTGGTACTATAGAATGCAGGATCCATAATTTTGAATCCAGGCTGATAGTAACAACATATCAGGGGAGTACTCACTCTAACTTTCATGAAGAAAATTTGGCTATAAGTACTTTGGAGTGGCACTTCTGGTAGGGTAATAGCGTATAATAAACTCATTTCTTTGTCATTATCCACAACGAGTAGCCTGTGGGTTTTGTAGTTTTTCTGGACAGCCCACAAGCTAGCCATATCATATCAATAGTGAGGTAGAGGAGTATTGGCTCTAAATTTCATGAAGAAACTTTAGCTATAAATACTTCTCATAGTGCAGTAGTACTTTTGATTGGGTGGT
Source organism: Pinus taeda (assembly GCA_000404065.3). Classification (NCBI taxonomy): domain Eukaryota; kingdom Viridiplantae; phylum Streptophyta; class Pinopsida; order Pinales; family Pinaceae; genus Pinus; species Pinus taeda. The sequence goes on along the minus strand of APFE031646098.1, from coordinate 179,039 downwards.
AGCGTGGAAAACTCAGTTTATTTAACATTATTCGAATTAATATTAGTGTAGCTCTTTGATATTAACACTGACTTGAACTAGCATCTTAGCACGTTTAATTGGCATTATATGGATTAATATTTAGTATAAGTGTTTGATATTAAGACTCCACTATCAAGCAAGCTGACAAACTTTATATCTCATCTAGCTGAATTCTCTAGGTTAAGAAAATATGAGAGGTTTGTGGAAATGCAAATTAGAATAGGGATGTGGTACTACAAAATGTAGGATCCATCATTTTCAATCTACACTGATAGTAATATCATATCAGGTGATTACTCACTCTAACTTTCATGAAGAAACTTTTACTATAAGTAATTTGGAGCAGTACTTCTGGTAGGGTAGTAGTGTATAATAAACTCAGTTTCTTTGTCATTATCCATAGGGAGTAGCTTGTGGGTTTTGTAGTTTGTCTGGATAGCCCACAAGCTAGCCATATAATATCAATAGTGAGGCAGAGGAGTACTGGCTCTAAAATTCATGAAGAAACTTTGGCTATAAATACTTCTCATAGTGCAGTAGTCCTTCTGATTGGGTGGTAGCTTGGAAAACTCAATTTATTTAACATTATGCGAATTAAGATTAGTGAAATTATTTGATATTAAAATTGGCTTGAACTAGCAAATTAGCATGTTTCATTGGCGTTATATGGAGTAATAGCTAGTACTAGTCTTTGACATTAAGACTTCACTATCAAGCAAGCTGACAAACTGTATATCTCATCTGGCTAAATTATCTAGGTTAAGAAATACTGAGAGGTTGGTGGAAATGCAAATTAGAATAGGGATGTGGTACTACAGAATGTAGGATCCATCATTTTGAATCCAAACTGACATTAAGTTGTTTTTTTCCCCATTTTAATCTGTGGACGTGAATTATTGAGCTGTTGTTTTTCCTACCTAAGATCACTGAATAAAAAAATATTGAGAGTACCACGTAGCCATTACATTTAGAGCTCATAGCCCAAAGTTTCTTATAGCTAAATCTTAACTATGAATATTGAGTGAGGGGAGGTGTTTGGCTGTTAATCCACAACTGAACATGGCACAGGCCTGATCAAGAAGACATGTATCTCAATAGGAGAGCAGTCCAATAACGAAAGGAAAGTTAGGACTTGATCCTTGTTTTGTTTTTTAACAAGCCCAAATTATATTTGTTCCACTGCAATAGATAGGCAGGTCAGGACTTGATCCTTGTTTAGATTTTTAACTGGGACAAACTATATTTCTTCCACTGTAATAAATAGTATTTCAGTGTTCTTAATCAATTTTTTATAAACATTTGTGATTAGGTACTTTTGCACATCACTAGATGAATATTACTTGTTTGATCTTGGAATTTTAAATTTATTCATGTTATGGAAACCATGGTTGCATGCAATGAGTTTCTTATAGCTAAACCTTAACTATGAATTTTGAGTGAGGGGAGGTGTTTGATTGTCAATCCACATGTGAACATGGCACATGCCTGATCAAGAAGCCATGTATCTCAATAGGAGAGTAGTCCAATAATGAAAGGCAGGTTAGGACTTGATCCTTGTTTGGTTTTTTAACCAGCCCAAATTATATTTGTTCCACTGCAATAGATAGGCAGGTCAGGACGTGATCCTCGTTTAGATTTTTAACCAGGACAAACTATATTTCTTCCACTGCAATAAATAGTCTATCAATGTTATTAATCAATTTTTTATAAACATTTGTGATTAGGTACTATTGCACATCACTAGATGAATATTACTTGCTTGATCTTGGAATTTTAAATTTATTCATGTTATGGAAACCACGGTTGCATGCTATGAGTTTCTTATAGCTAAATCTTAACTATGAATATTGAGTGAGGGGAGGTGTTTCTCTATCAATCCACAAATGAACATGTCACAAGCCTGATCAAGAGGCCATGTATCTCAGTAGGAGAGCAATCCAATAATGAAAGGCATGTTAGGACTTGATCCTTGTTTGCTTTTTTAACCAACCAAAATTATATTTCTTCCACTGCAATAGATAGGCAGGTCAAGACCTGATCCTTGTTTAGATTTTTAACCAAGACAAACTATATTTCTTCCACCGTAATAAATAGTCTTTCAGTGTTATTAATCAATTTTTTATAAACATTTGTGCTTAGCTCACAAAGAAAACTGATTTACAACCAACCAAGCTCTTGCTGGCTTTTCAATGTATTGAATGCATAGAACCATAATGTGGTTAGCATTTCAAAGCAATAAAACAACCTAGGTTGTAATCCAAAATGTTTCTATGACAAGAAAAAGATACAATCCATCCAAAATCCACATCATAATGTGGTTACAACCAAAAACATATGACACCCCTATTCTTTATGGTCCTGAGAATCTTGTAAGGTTTCTACATTATAATAGACTATAGATGTTCCTTCTAAAATGGATTTTGGCTACAATGTCGCACACATTATGAAATAAAACAACCTAGGTTGTAAGCCAAAATGTTTTTGTGACAAGAAAAAGATACAATCCATCCAAAATCCACATCATAATGTGGTTACAACCAAAAACATATGACACCACTATTCTTTATGGCCCTGAGAATCTTGAGTGCCAAAACTCCCCAAGTTACCTTCTTGAACTAGGTAGGTTGGCCTACCTGTAAAGGGTTGATTTCTGCCATATGATTGAGTCCAATTTAAAGCTTCCAACCATGGTGCTATTGAGTACCCATACCTCACATTTGCACTACTGACCCCTGCATTAAGTGGAGGTGTGTAATGAGATTACATAGAATTGACACCAACTCTGGTAAGAATAAGGCAAGTGGGTAAACCCTCAGCTTGATAGTGACACACTTGAATGTTTATGAGATCTTGGAATAATGTTGTATTATCTGCAATGGAGTCCAATGAGTTCGAAATAATCCTAGTTTCATCAGCTATTCTTGTATCATTGTCAACCATATTGATCATCCCATGTTCCTTTTCAAGCATTTGTTGTGCCTTTCTTGATTCCTTTTCCTGTCTTGCCATTTGTTTTTGTTGGTCCTTAACTTGCCTTGCTTTATCTCTTTCAATCTTTTCTTCTGATCGATGTTGCGTTGCAACAATCCTTGCTACCTTTTTCTCCTTGACTAGATCCTTCTTTTTCTGTTCTAATTCTTGCATTTCAAATTTCTTTTTTTTTTCAAACTCAAATAATAGGTTTATATAGTCCTCTGAGGTGAGTAACTATGAGCTTTGGCCCAAAAGAAGACTACCCAATGCACCTTGCTTTTTTTCATTGATACTCTCTCTACTGGTAGCTTTAGGAACTGAACAAGTATCTTCTCCACCCCTCCCACCTGCATGTCATTCCTTGATACTTCCCTTTCAGCATCTGATGGAACTGATTGAACTATACCATTATCTTCATTTGATGCCTCATTATGTGATTCATCTTCTTCCATTGATCTATTGTCCACAAAAAAACGAACAATTTCGTTGTTCAATTCTGCTGGTTGTGAGGGCATATTCATGATTTTTTCATGGGTTGCTAAGCCACTATGTGCATTCATATTAATCATTGCTTCTGTTAGCCATGAAGGTGGGGTTATCTGGCTTGGAAATGTCAATTGGTCATTGTCAACTGCATGTTCAACAATGTCATTAACAATATCAGCAACATGAGTTTCATGTTCTTGAGTTGTTGGAATGATCTCCATGTTACTGTGAATTTGTTCTTGGTTATATTGTATTTCACATACAGTTTCATCATCTTCATCATATAAGTGTCCTTGAGAGAGGGAAATCATATTACCAGCTACAAGAACATCATCTTGGTCATCTACTTCTTGCACTTTAACACCTATTTGGGCATTCCCTTCTTCCTGACCATCCAAATGAAACGCTTGGCTACAACCAGTATCATGCATAAGAGCATCATAGTTTAGTGGCCAGATTCCTATCCTCCTAAAGCTATCCATGATATTTGATGGTGTCAAAGCCCTTTTAAAAGCTTTACTTGTAAGCTCTGTTAGCTCGAACCTTTTTACCTCAACCCCTGGATTCTTTGCCATCCATGTAGTGCACTCTGACTTGAAATAGTTCTTGAAAGGGAAAAACACACTAACATCAAGGGGTTACGGTCTGTGAGTGGTATGAGTAAGCAATGTCAACAAGTCAATGCCTAAATTGTTTGCTTCCTCAATTGTTTGTACAACCATGTGGCTCCCATGGTCATCCAATACCAATAGGTGTCTATTATTAGGTGTGACACCAACTGGTACCGATGCAGCAAAGTGGAAAAGCTAACTTAAAAATAGTTCTTTAGTCATCCATGCATGGCGATGTGCAACCATGCATGCACCTAGTTCACAGTTCTGTATATATTTTTTCGGTTGATTTTTACCTTTGAATAGATAAAATCCTAGGATTTAAGTACCAATTGCATTGACACAACATAAAATAGTTATCCACTCCCTCCTCTTAGGCAAAATATTTGGCACATTTTGGCTCCCCCTCTTGGCAATTACCCAAATGCCACAATTCCTCCCTGCTTGTAAACTTGTTTCATCACAGTTCCATATATGGTATGCTCCATAAGAATGTTTATCGTAAGCACTAGAAAGTGTGCACAACTGCAGGTGCAAATTTAATGTTCTATCTTTGTCAAGGCCCTTAGCAATACACAATACAAGTTCTGGATGCCTTTTTTAAACCCAAACCACCTTGATTTACCAAGAAACCCATGTTTGAATGGGTTTGTCCTCCCTTGACAGATTTGAGCAACCATGGATTTGAGTTGTATCAACTCTAGCCCTTGTCCCAATTGGGCCATCTCTTTACACCACTCAACCACCTCAGCCTCCTCCTCCTCAGTCATAACTATAAGAGGTTGTCTACATTTTGTATGAGTCAGTCCATTTATCCAATAATGTATTGATGCGGGAGGAATACCATGTTTTTTTATAGATGCCCGAAGTGAGTATCCATTAAAATCTATGTCGTCAGTTGTAACTAACATTTCTTCTTTTGTCCATCCTCTTATAGCACTGATCTTTTTAGTTGAACTTACCCTTTGGACTATTGTTGATGGTGGTTCTATGGCCGATGATGTGTTAACATCAACTTCAGTCACATGGTCATCTTCAACAATGTTCCTTGGGGCATTGTTGACATTGATATCAATTGTCTTGTCCTCATTAGACGATGTGAATCACAGTTGCACACCCCTTGGCACTTTCCTGCCACTTCTCCTTCTACGAGCAACTTAACTAGATTTTGCCATAGATGCAGCAACTTGTAAAATTATTGCACGCATTTAAACATTAGAATATTTGTAAATTATGCTTTCATACAAGGCAAAAATACTTCTACTTTATTATAGGAAATTATCAACATGTATGTTAGTATCCTTGAAAAATCAAATATATAGAATCATTTTGTTGTATGTCTTCAAAATTATCAATGATTCTTGTTTTGATAACTTGTCTTTACACTTAAAATACCATGACTGTATTGATTGGTTTTATTATGCATTTCTCAACAGAGCTCTTGTTTGGTTTGACTACTTAAAATATTGTTTTGTTGTTTTCTGTAAGGATTCACTTCTCTAGAAATGGATCTCTGGCTCCTCTTGTTTATGATACCATTAGTCTTGATGATATTTATTGCTAGACTCATACAAGGTTTTGGTTACAGAAACGGGCCCTGAGATTTGCCTAGTATCTTCAATTTTATTTTCTTGATTGACAGATTTATGGGGTCTAAGTGGTAATAATTTGATTATTCTTTTGAAGTAATCTCTCTTAGGCATTATTTGTCATGGTGGCTATAACACAATTTTAGACTTACATTTTCACCCATTAATTGGAGGTTAGCATATGGTAGACTTTTAAGTGGAATTGCGAGCGAAGATGATGGCAGTAACTGTAGTCTTTTGTAAAATGATGGTCCATGGGTTGCATTTCTGGTTTCTATTCACAAGTCATGTTAAAGTAGATTTCACTTTTAACCTACCTCTTAATGAATTTCACTCACTAGTTCTCAAACCTCGATAACTCTAGGTTTTAGGAACAAAGAATGTAACTATAGGTTATAGTAACATAGGATATAACAGCAGGTCATTTAAACAAAGTCAATGTTACTGAAGCACTGCATTAAATTGTGGTAGGAATCTATTATTCACAAGTCTTCTAGCCTATCTATATTTGGATAGTAGCTCAAATAATTAGTCCATCAAATTTCAATTGAGTTGATCATCATGTTCCTACATATTTTTGCATGATGTCTATATTTTCTTGTTGGGCACACCAAGAAAATAAAATCTTGTCGGGCACATCAATACGTCTATAAGTCTGAACATAGAAATAGGTGAATTGTGAAGTAGAACTGTAGGCTGTGTTGATTTTCATGAAAGTGAAACTGAATCTGTAAGAAGGTGAATGGTGAAATAGAATTGTAGGTTGTGTGTTGATTTTCATGAAAGTGAAACTGAATCTGCAATAACTTAAATTGCAAGAATTCTGATAAATGAAAATAAAACTGTACGAAAAATGTGTCATAATTGATATAACTAACCTGGATATATTGGCAACTGTTTTGTGATGTTTTGTCTTCAAGGTCGATGAATAGTTTGAAATCATAACATGCAACTTCAACGGTGGTTGAACTTCTTTTATAGTTTTTGGCACTTGAATTTAATTGGTGGACATGGATGGACATGGATTGCAATGGCTTCATTTTGAATCTGTGGTCTCGATTTAATTTGATGTGATCTAATGGTTGGGAATTTGTTATTTGTTGATCCACGTGCTTTGATTTGTTTTAATGAGAAATAGAATGAGTTGGGTGTGATTTATTGCAGTTATTGGAATGGGTTTCATTTATTGAACAAAGTGGGTTTAAATGTTATTGGGTTGGGTGTCATTTATTGAACATAGGGGGTTTAGTTTTGAACAACACAACAGTTATGGTTGACAGACATTCACTTTTATTATGTGTAGGTATGGATATTTATTTGGGATAAAAAGCTTTAGTTCTGATGAGTGGGGGGTGAAGTGACTACTACTTTGTACTTCCAGAATAGACCATTTTGGAAGCATTTATGGTTTTATCTATTTTCTAGTTTGGTCAATATGGTTTGCACTCTTAAGTATTAAGATACTATTTATGGACAATTGTGGGCCCAGTTAATGTATTGGGAAATTTTGACATAAATTAATACTTATTTATACTTAATGTTATTTATCTTTGTTTAAATATTGGTTGCAAAAGTCTCAATTTTTGGTGGTTTGGTGGGACCAGTACTATATCAATTACTAGTCCCTACACAACATTAGACATCTCTCCCCTATCCTTCGTAGTGACATTTCAATGTTTAACATGAATCCAATCATCTTTTTTGGCCGGTGGTGTTAGGTCACATGCAGTGGGCCCTACGTCCTTATGGCGTAAACTCAACTGGGTCCCTATCCGTAGGTGGATTCACCATATCCATTGCCTGGGAACCAAATATACCTTGAATCTCTCTCTCTCTCTCTCTCTCTCTCTCTATATATATATATATATATATATATATATATATATATATATATTCAGTTTCTCAAACAGATGCTTATCGCAAGTGGATTCACCATATCCATTGCTAGGGAAGGAGATAAACATTTAGTATATATATATAATTCTTTGTTTCTCAACTGAATCCCTATCCACAGGTGGATTCACCATATCGATTGTTTGGGAAGAGATATACATTGAGTATATATGTAATGCTTTCAGTGTCTCCTTGTAACCTTAGTGTGGTGATATACATTAAGCCACATGTCTGCCTTAGTGGTCCTTCTATAGAGAAATTATCTCAGAATCCAAATGTTAATTAATCCTTTTCCTTTTCGAAGGAAAATTTCATTTTCTAGGGGCAATGAATGAGAATATATTTGCTAGTGAGCCAAAATCAGAAATCGAATGTGGTTAAATAAATGAATATTTCAAAACACGTAACAAGTATTACTTGATAATTGTGTCTCCTAAAGTTATGGACGCCTAATGACATTAGAAGACAAGTTGAGATTTTTAATTTATAGATAAATATGGTCACTTTAGTGCTCCCCGTCCTCTTTTTTAACTCAATATCATAGAGAGTAATTTATGTTGTAGAAAATAAATTAGACTTGATATCATTTTAGTGTAAAGTGATTTGGATGCCCGCTATTTCTATTTATAGATTTGAGGGTGGCTTGGCAAATACCTCGCAAATAACAAAAGGTTCGGCGATAAAAGAACAAAATGAAGAATGTAAAAAAAAAATATGTTATGTTTTAATGAATATTTATTTTATATATTTTGTTAAGTTGTGTGAGTTTTGAGATGATTACATTTTTAATTTTTGGTTTTAGAAATTATGATTTAGGGGTATTTCAGTTTCCAAAAGCACTCGGGAATCACATCCTAATTTGTTCACACCAACCTTTAACATGGCTAGGTTTTTGCCCATGGAGTTTCAAACCGGTGGCCTTGACATCATAGAGTGCCTTAACAATACACCCCATCACTATCTATTCTACTCCTTGTTTTCATACATTCTATATATTTGAGTGACCTTTGAAAGAATAATTATTTTGTATTGTATTAATAATGATGGTTAACCTCCTAGATCCAGGTGCCTCTTCATCAAAAATGCCCTGTCAACTTCACAAGACAAAATTCATTGTTGATATGACTGACACCATCAAATGGCGGCCTAGCATTGCAACATTCCTCCAAGAGTTTCTGTCTCAAGTTAAACTCATACATCCCATCCATCATCTTTGCATCTACATTGTGATCTTCCTCTTGTCCACCTTAATTCCTCAATTAATGTTCATGCCCATGCTCTTATACCAATTGTGCATTCATCCCCTTCATTCCTCTCTGCAAAGATTTGAAGAGAACATGCTTTTGCATCTCACTTCTCCCCTTGCAATTGTTTCCAATGATCATTCCATAGGCTTCTTGGTTTTTCATATCGACGACATGGTCAAAGAACAAAGCCGCACTCCTTAGGGTGGTAGAGGTTGTGGGCACCCTCCCAGTGCTCCTTGGATCAATGACCACATGGAGCTATTTGACCTCTACATTCCTAAACACATCTGATGTAGCATGGCCACCTTAGAGGTGGAGGAATGCAGAACACTTGGTGCTGGGAACTAGGATGTCCAAAATTTGTTGTCGCAACATCTCTAGACCTTGGAGCCAGCAAGAGCTTCAGCTAAAAGGTAGAAGGCATAAACAAATCAATATATCAGCAATATCAACACCTCGCTCCGTGACCTCTCCAGATCCATCGACATTGATTTTTCACCTGTGCCTTCAACCTCCATGTTCGCAAGCTCTCTAGAAAGGTTTGAAGACCAACATCCAACCCACCAGCCTCATTCTCTTTCTCCCTCCATCAACATGGTTGTTGATGGGCATGGCAGTGGCTCATAAGACAAGGGGTCTCCATATCAGCAGTCAGTTGATGAGTAGAGTCACTCAAAGATGCTCCCCACCATCGTTTCCAAGCTTATCAATATGGTGCCCTATCCACAAGGAACCAACTCCTATGGTTTCCTCATAGTGGAAGAGACACTTGATGTTGAACCTCCAACAAATGGGAGAGATGACGAAGAAGATCCTAGTAAAGTGAATCTAGCTCCTTTAAGATCCAAGGGAAAGAACGTGACATGAGTAGGTTCCCTATCTTGTTTCATTTTCTACTATATTTCCTTTGTTCTCTCAATAACATATGCATTAATATCCACACTTGTAGACATTTTGGAAAAATAGTTTCTTGTAATCATTTTTCAATTTTTGCATGGTCTATGACATTGTAGCGGACTTTTATTCTTCTTAATAGGCCATCTACTCTCCCCTTTTGGGGAAAATGGTCCTCATCTAGTTCTCATCAATTGAGCCTCGACGCTAGGCCTCAAAAGGATTCTCTCAATGTAAGCTATGTAGTATATTTTTGCTAATGTAAAGTTTCTTACTTTCCTACAAAATAAATAAAGATGGTTAACGTTTATTGATATAAAATCAGTTTGTCGAGCCTTTAGAAGGTAACAAATTATTTGGAATTATTTGGAATTTTATTTATCTCTTCAAAGCACTAAAATAAGCATTCCAATATCTTGACAATTTTTTTGAATTAAAAAGTTAAATAGATTGGTAGAGTGACAAATTTGTTGAAATTGAGATTTAAGCTAATTATATGATGAACAATCTACGAGAAAGTTCTTTTCATCTTCAGCCCTCTTTGTATCACAAAGGTGACACACTTTTAGTCTCATGACATTTTGGAATTGACCAACATCGAGTTTCACTTTGAACATAGTTATCGATCAAACAGGAACTATTACCTCAAAATGGGTACTCTAGCCCAAAAACCCTAAAAAAACATGAAAAACAACCCAAAAACAAAAAATTTGTATGCGTGAACGATGTTTTTTTAGGGTAAATTTTCAACGCTTTTTTAAATGGAAGTAAAAACCAATTTTTTTTTTTTTTTTTTTTTGCAAAATGGATGAAAAAACACCCTCAAAAAAATAAGTGTTGATGCTAGAACAAACAATAAATTGGATTACAATTTTGACACTTTTTAGCAATGGAATTAAAGATAAAATATGAGGACTTTGAAAAAATGTAAAATGCCAAGAATTCTCGGACATGATGTTGAAGTTAAAATATCATGTCTTAAATTTTGATCATTCCAACAATTTTGAGACATGTTGTTAAGGATCAAATATCTTGACTCTAAAAACCCATGAAATTGTAATTGTTTTCAACAATAACATTAAAGGTAAAATATCATAACTCAAAAAAGCCTTAAAATTTTGACAAATTTTCAACCTTGGAATTAAAAACCTTAAGTTTTTAAGATATTTCAACCATGAAATTATCGACAAACTATATGACTAAAGCAATTTTTTTAAATGAACAAGTAAATGAAAGAGTCATTATTCCAAGACTAATTTTTTATTTTAAATGCTAAAACTATAGCTCTTTTCAAATTTTAGCCTAAGAAAGCTTATCCTATTGCAACAAAAACCTAAAATCCAACCATCAATACAAAGTGTCCCTTTTAATGAGGCATTGAAATTTCAACAAAATTAAAACTATCTTATACCAAATTATAACAATAAATAATATCATGGAAACATCAATGTATAATTTTAAAACCAACAATATTTTACAATATTTCTTTAGCTTTAATCAAAATATCAATTTTGTTAGATTAAATATCACTTACATTTTATTTTTGTAATTCATTATTGCATTCACTGGGGATTCACTAGTGAACCTCTCACATATCACGTGCGTTTGTGGCATATTAGAAAATACCTTTAATGAACTCAATACAACTTCCCAATTTAATGGGAAATCCCTCTATAAATCACATTATTTAACCTCCTACATGTTGGGTGCTAAAAGGTGTCTTTTAAAACTCTTAATTGCCTCACATTAATTATCAACCTAGGTAAGTCTTTTTGTTTCAAGAGTGTACACAATATCTGCGAGATATAAATCTAGAGAGTAATGCTTTAAGATAATTTATTAAATTCAATACCAGAGTAACCAGATGCAATCATAAATCTCAAGTTGTAACTTTTAACAGAAATAATACACTCAACCATGAGGACTTAATCTTCTATTGAAATCGTAATCAAATCTCACACAAACAATTCAATTGACAATAGCATAAACTGAGAGCATAGTAGCAATAACCAATCTCTTCTTAGCTGATTCAATCTAAATCACACTCAATATCAACTAAGCAATCCAAATAGAAATGATGTCAACCAAGAGTTCAATAGTGATAACCAAACTCTTATAGCTGAGTAAATCAATAGGTGTCATTATCTTAACGGCTAAATAATTTAATCTACAGGAAGCATGAATAGAATCAAATGAAAAAGCTGTGAAGCACATAAGGTCAGAATTAAAGAAAGCTAAACTACCTGCAATACACGAAATCAAAAAATAGCAAATGAGGTAATCTAGAAAAGAATAAAAAAACATCAAACCAATTGAACTCCCGTGGAAAAATATAACACAAAGAATCACAGTTTGATCCACCAAGGGCTGGGCCCTAACCACCAATGAACACTGTTGAGCTACTTCAAAGAATACGAATTAATAGTAATGTAGATTATGTATTAACCATTGAATTCAATCCTCATTACAACACAATGTGTCCTTCAAAATAACATTTTGTATATTACAATTGAGGTTCCCAGCGAAAAGTTAAATCTCTCCATTAGCCCCTCTCCTCCTATCCTATCCTATCCTATCTCTAATTATCTATCTCCCTATTTGATCTTTGTTCTCATTGAAATACACAGAAAGTAGAGAGAAGTTACAACAGATATGATTACAAAATGATTCCCATAACAAAATTGGATTGTTCATAACAAATTGATTAGCAAGATCATATCTGAAATATCTTTCCATCAGCATTCAATAAGAATAGGTCAAATTTGGTATTGCAACTGAGATAATTTGGAAACTGGATGCAACAGTGAATCTAAGAAACAAGTCTTTAAAGAACCTTTTGTTTCTCTTAATACAAACAGAATTTGGAAAAACTGCTCATAACAAACTAATTTGGTCCATTCTGAACAGAGCTGATGTTTCAAAATTTCCAAATCATTCTCCATTTTCCCAAAACGTCCAATGCAAAACTGTCACTTCTTGTTCCGATGAATTTTTGAGTTGGCATATTTAATGATGAGCTGGAGATCAAATCTGCATTCTGAAAAAAAAACCTTGGAGGCTAAAATGGTGAGTGATGTTACAACAAATTTATTAATAAACCATCATTGGTAAAATCATGCATAATAATAATCAATTTATTAAAAACAAAGAAGAATAAATAACATTTATCCATAAGAGCATAAATAATTATAAAATGGAATACTATGTTAAAGTATGATAAATGACATGATAACGAATGGTAGAAATGCATGAAATAGGTGTTAAAGAGTGATAATAATAATGACAAACTAGCGGCCCAACATACCCCCAAATTGAATATATTGCATGTCCTCATGCAACCCAAAGCCTCTATCTTAACCAAGCTATATATATAAAAAAAATGATCATCCCAAGTAATGAAATTGATGGAACAAATGACTTCTTCCTCAAATAATGAATATTCAATTTTAGCAATTTTGATAAAGACGTAACAATTTTACATTGATGTTCAACTATATGTATATGAATTTGCAGCAAAATATGATATAAGTAACAATAAACTTCATTAACCATTTCCTCAAAGACTACAAACCAGATTTTTCTGAAATTTTGCAAGTAGATTTCTACTATATTAATGCTTCTATGATCCAAAAATCATATCGTTTTGATCCACGGATCATGAGATATAAAAAAAAAGGATGTAGGTGATAGTTCATGAACCTCGAAATTTTATGAACTAATTTAACTTGAAATTATCCAGGTTTGTGTATTTTATTGATACCTTTTTGTTATCCAAAAATCACAAGAATTCAGTTCATAGTTTTAAAGATATACACCAATCAATTTCTGCACTATATAAAAATGAAATTGTATGCCTTAAATGAGAAAAAAAGTAGAAAACATCCATCATGTGTAGCAATTCCTCCCCCAAACTAGAGAATTAGCATGGCCTCATGTGATGTTAAAAAAAATGGAGGTGGTTGCTACAAGCTCTTGAAATCTATGTTTGGTTTAAAACAACATGGAATAAGGGAGGGGTTGAGAATGAATAAGAAGAGAAATGGAGGGAAAGAATAATAATGTTATGATCGTAATAAATAAATAAATGAAAGGAGCACTCCCCCAAACTGAAAGAATCTATGTCTTTGAAAAATGGGAAGTGGTAAAGATGTGGAATGAATGGTCATAAATAATACTTAATGGATTTTCATGAAATTCTCCTAAATTCGTAATAAATCAGAAAATTATGCTATTTTACCTCAAGTTTTACCTCCGAAAAGAAAAATGTGGAATGAAATGTATGCACTGGCATTTGTTGAAGCTGATGTAGGCTGAGCGAATACTAAAAGTGATACAAAACGTGGAATCCAAGCAAGAACATCATGTCTAAACAATTGTTCGTGTTTGCGGGTTTCTTGAGCCTCTTCTGTTAGTTGCAATAGTGTGGCCTTGCTGTGAATAGAGTTTTCCCCCATACTTGTTATTCTCCTGTAAACAAATCACTATGCTGCATGTAAATTTTTTGAATTGACGATATTTAGTTTCGAATACCAATAGATAAGCTGCACACAAAAATTTCAATCAAAGAAAACTTTTGAATAATCTTCCCCCTCCAATTGGAAAAGGGCGTTCTTGACCATAAGGCATAGGAAAAGTGTTGTTCTGAAGACAAGGCAAGGTAATGAATAGTATGACAGTAAATCAAACATAGTACACATATCAATGGTAGGACGACAAGAGGTATGGTTATAATGAGAGCAGAGTGTGTAAAGATATTTATGAATAAGAGATAGGACTTCGTGGATTGATGATAAGTAATGTGAAAAAGAAAAGGACAACAATATGCCAATGAGATGTTTTGCTAATGGTATTCTAACTGAAAATGATGTGATTGATCGAAAAACAATTTCTCATCCATAAAGATTCAAAACAGGGAAAAATTAAGGAAATAAATTCTCTTATAAAATGAGAGAATAAAAAAAGGGTATTATAGTAATAATTGATGATAAGATATAATTTCAATACCATAAACAGAGCCTCTGCAGTAAGCAGGCGTTCATAACCTTGACAGGGTAACTTTCTAACCCATATGAGCCAGGATCCTCAATTTATAAATGGAGAGTTCCAGTTTCGTTCTACAGAAGAGATCAATGTGCTGGCGTGGTAACCAAATAACCACACTTCCATTCACTGGGATGTAGCAAAAGTGATCAGGCCGGCTCGTGATGAGACCTCCTATTCCAAGGATATCTTGGCTATCTAATGGATCATAACCATGGTGTGGTGGTCATAATGGCAATGTCACTTTGTTACAGCCTTATGAACATGGTAGGCTAGCTCTTAATGAGACCCCCTATTGTCCATCTACAAACAACATTTTGTTGTTATTACACATTTGTTATGATAAATAAAGGGAGGCTTAGTACTTCTTAAGAGTAGGGTTGGTGGAAGAAGTTGAACATGTCAATAGAAAAAATGTACCCATAATCTCATTTATTATAGATAGAGAAGATTATAACCAAGAAGGGTGGGACCAACATTGTATTAAGATGATCAATCAGTATCATGTATAACAGAAAATAATGCAGTAAAGTAGTATATAAATAATTGTGTCCCTTTTGAAAAGAATCTATCATTAAGGAGCTATCTTGTTAAAGATCATAACGTGAATGATATTAACTCGCTTCAATAGAATCCATAATCCTTTTTCTCATAAAAGTAGAGTACTTCATGCTATGAAAGGGAATCAGTAAAATGTGGTTGAGATGAACTAGGAATAATCAGACAAGAGGAAGGAAGGGTTGTTCTTGAAAATAATCCCAAAGTGTTATTCTTTGTAGGAATAGCAAAAACACTCGAAAAATTTTTGTTCCCTAAAGGGAACAATAAAAACACTTGAAAAAGTGTTGTTCCTTGTAGGGAACATCAAAGGAAAATACACACAGAAGTGTTTTTCCCTATAAGGAACAACAAAGAAAATGCACGCGAAAAAGTATTGTTCCCTATAGGGAACAACAAAGAAAATGCACACAAAAAGTGTTATTCCCTATAAGGAACAACAACTATTCCTTGTAGGGAACAACAAAAAATGCACATGAAAAAGTTTTGTTCCCTATAGGGAACAATAGTTGTTCCCTGTAGGGAACAACAGTTGTTCCCTTTAGGGAACAACAGCTGTTCCCTTTAGGGAACAACAAAAAATGCATGTGAAAAAGTGTTAGGGAACAACAAAAAATGCACACGAAAAACTGTTGTTCCCTATATGGAACAACAACTATTCCCTATAGGGAACAACAGCTGGAAACAACATATGTTCCCTATAAGGAACAACAAAACAAATGCACATGAAAAAGTGTTGTTCCCTATAGGGAACAACAAAAAATGCACATGAAAAAGTGATGTACCGTCAAGGGTACAACAGTTGTTCCCTATAGGGTACAACAGTTGTTCCCTGTAGGGAACAACAAAAAAATGCACACAAAAATGTGTTGTTCCCTATAGGGAACAACAAAAAATGCACACGAAAAAAGTGTTGTTCCCTAGAGGGAACAACAACTATTCCTTATAGATAACAGCAAAAAATGCATATGAAAAAGTGTTGTTCCCTATAGGGAACAAACATTGTTCCTTGTAGGGAACAACAAAAAAATGCATGCGAAAAGGTGTTCTTCCCTATAGGGAAGAGCAAAAAATGCACACGAAAAATTGTTGTTTCCTATAGGGAGCAACAATTGTTCCTTATAGGGAGCAACAGTTGTTCCCTATAGGGAACAACTCTTTTCATGTGCATTTTTTGTTGTTCCCTATAGGGAATAGTAGTTGTTCCCTTTAGGGAACAACAGCTATGCCATGTAGGGAACAACAAAAGAAAGAAAAGGTATTGTTTCCTATAGGGAATAACAATTGTTCTCTATAAGGAATAACAGTTGTTCCCTATAGGGAATAACAAAAAAAAGCACACGAAAATGTGTTGTTCCTATAGAGAACAACAAAAAATGCACATGAAAAAGTGATGTCCCCTATAGGGAACAATAAAAACAAAACAGGGAGAGAAAATCAACACAGACAAGCAATCATCCCTACTGCTCTTAATAACATAAGGGAAATCATACAAAAGAAAGAAAAGGAATTGAGAAAAATAGAAAAAACAATCACAAGTCTCAAAAATAACTTTTTACAGAATTTTGGGTGCCGAAGAGTTGCTTTCTGCAACTAAAACTTGCATGCTGGGGTCCTCATTGTTCAATTTCCAATGGAGTGGAAACTTCAATTTGAAGGAAGCAACTCTGAAACACAAAAGCATAAGAGAATTTGGAAAAGAAACAACACCTTATTTAGAAACAATATATAAATAAATAAATTAAGTTACAACATCTATGATGTTATTTCCTAAGGGAAATCAATTTGTCAATGGAAAAAAATGATCTCTTGGAAAAATATTTTGGCAGTAGTGACATGGATCTTCAAATAGAAATCAATTCTTTATTTCCTCTGTGATGAATCTATTAGGTAATGAATTTGATGAAATGCCCTTGTTTCATTAAAATTTCTTTCAAGAATCGCTCATCCATAAATTGACCTTCTTTATTCTCCTAAGACCTGCAAAAAAATGAGTGTCTACTTGCAATAAAACATTAAATCATGGAGAAAGACAGGTGACCAGGTTCCCATAATCCAATAATTATGTAAAAAAATAACAAGTAGTTACTCTGTAAAACAAATCCATGGAAAAAAAATAACAAAATAAAATATATTTGTCACTTGCAAGAGAGCAGTGGTCGACCATACTAACCAGTAGTGTTTTAATCACAACTCCTTTGAATTTGGTCTGATTCAAGTGATTCAAAATCAAAATGAGAGCTCATTCAAATTTATATCACCAATAGAAATAGGTTTTGAAAATTGCATTATATGATATGTCAATTTTACTTAGAACAACCTGCATAACAGAGTCATTTTCGATTTCCCCACTTAGAACAACAATGGATATTTTAAGCATATATTTTCCATTTGATGACGGATTCGAATGATTTAAATTGGAAATGAAACTATATTCATTTATTTATCTCCAATAGAAACATGTTTTGAAAACAAAAAGAATTGATGGGTCAAATACTCTCGTGAACCGCCAGAAAAACAGAGTTTTAAGAGTGCTCATTTACGATAGAGAGTCAGTATTTTGGTCATAACTTTCTCATACGATATCAAAAATGAGTGTTTAAAATTTATTTGAAAACTATATTAATAGGGGAATATATCTCAGAAACAGGTTTTCAAAATATAGTCATTCAGTCCTCCAAAAACTGAATCTCCCAACTTTGTTCATGAGCTGCCTACTAGACATGCAGTGAATGTTTTGGTTATAACTTTTTCGTTTCAAATCCAAATTGAGTGATTAAAACTTAGTTGTAAAGTGGCCATCAAGGGATACTTATAAAAGAAATAGGTGTTAAAAATATAGTCATTTAGGCCTCCAAAGACTGACTGTCGCAACTCTATTCCTGAGCTACTTACTAGACACTCTATTAATGTTTTGGTTATAACGTTTTCTTTTCAAATCCAAATTGAGTGATTCAAATTAGGTTGGAAATTAAACATCAATGGATACTTATAATAGAGACAATTTTTAAAAATATTCCCTTTTGGTCCTTCAAAACATGACTGTTCCGACTGTGTTTTCAGAAATTTGATCAAGCCCACAAGCAAAAAAAATATGATATTCAAGATTTTTTTCAAATTGGTGATAAAAATGAATATGATTTTTTGTAGAACTATCATTTCCATTATAATTCATATACATACACAAATGAATTAAAACATTTATCACCAATGTTGACTTCCACAGCGTGTTGCAACAAAGAACAACTATTTTTACATTAAAAAAAAATGTATTTATGTATGTCCTTATTTATTTTATCTTTTACACTAACCTACTCTAATTTGAAAATTGAATATGATTAAATATAAGAGTACTTCCAGCGGAACCATATTCGACATAAGGCTTCAAGTATGTACATACCCAAATTTGAAAAATGCATCTTAATAAATATTAGGGTATGAGAAGCCAACTTCCCATGAAAATTTGGTGTCAAAAATTGTTGAAATATGGAGTGATGTTGCAAACAAATGATGGAGTCAAACCAATCTTCAATATATCGTTTACTTTCTCGATTTCCCATAGCCATCATGTCATTGAGTTCCTGAACTTTTAAAATGACTTGCTGATGCAGACTAGAAGAAACCTCATTTTGTTCCTTAACTTCTACAATTTTTGAATTTGATACGTTATGAATCTCATTGTAAGTTTTCTCCAATGGTGCATGTGAGATAGAATGGGTGGGAAGGGTGGCTAAATTTTATAGTTCAACACTGTAAGCATGTTGTAGTGGCTTATTATGGTGAGGGTGTGGAATTAGTTGAGCAGGAAATTGTGTATGGAATGGAGCATTTTGATTATGTAGTTGTTGGGTGGAGTGGATGATTTTGATAGGAAAGCAAGATGTTGTGGAAGCATTGGTGGACAATATGGAGGATGTGTTTGTGCTACAAGATGAGGGAGAGTATTCATGCAATCATAAGATGAACCATGCCAAACTTGTAGACAAGATTTGTGGGGGTTATATTCAGATTGACATGGATACCCTAATACATGAGTATTCCATAATGGATTATTCAACTAAGAAGATGGAGAGGAGGTGTTTTGAGCAACACCTGTATTCCATGCTTCCCATGGTTTTGACATTGTTGCAATCTTCTCATCTCTTTGATATGCTACTTCTGGTAATGGGGGAAAAACACTTCTTCAATTTCTTGATTTTTCTGAACCTGCAAAACATCCAATTTTGAATTTAAAGGGCTAATAAAATCAACTTTAAAATTTTCAAATAAAACATTGATTTCAGCTCTTACGTCTCCTGTTCTTGTAGCATATTTGGAAATGAAAGAAGAAAATTCTATAGAATTCTTACCAGCCTTGGAGATTCCTCTTGAATACCTTATGCACAATTCAGAAACATCATCATATAACAACTAAAAAACATCACCTTTTCCTATCAGATTTAAGAGTTCTAAAAATTTGTCTTTTATTCCTTTGAGTAGGAGTGTTTTTAAGATCTCTTTTTCCAAATACTTATGCTTTGATTTTCGAAGGTTGTATCAAAATGACTCCACATAGTCCTCTAAGCTTTCATCTTCCCCTTCTGTCATATTGAAAATATCTTCATTGTCTTTGAAATCAGCCTGGTACTTCTTCAAGAATATGTTCTTCATGTCCTCCCATGTTTGGATGTAGTTCCCACCTAGGTTCATGAACCATCGGAGAGCTGCTCCTTTTAGAGTAAGAGGAAACACTTTCAACCTTTGATCATTATTACAATAATAATATCCTCTACAAAGTATTTCGAACTCAAATAAGAATGTATCTAGATCTTCATTTGTCAATCCATGAAAATTTGGTAGAGAAGATGGGGGAATTATGTGCATTTGTGTCACTCCACCTGGATCTTTGATAGGAAATTCAAAAGTTGCAATGTAAGCCATTTCTTACCATAATAGAAGATGTTTTCCATGTGTTTCTTCAAGGATCCTCCTTCAATTCCTGTCAATTGGTTAGTGAAATGGGTGGTGCTCACATCACCACTTGAGTGGAATTATGAGATTTAAAAAAAAACTTCTACCTCTAAATTTCCTACTTCAATTCCTACGAAATTTTGCTGAAAAGCGAGTGGAGGAGCAAGAACTTTACTTACTCGTTACGCAGGTTATTACCTTCCATTTGTAATACCCAATTCCTTCACAACATACAAATATCAAACACCTACTTCAACTTTTATGTAATTGTGCTAAAAAGCGGGCAGAGGAACAAGCACTTTACTTGCTCGCTACGTAGGTTCTTACATTCCATTTTTAATACCTAGTTCTTTCCTAGTAGCAAATATCAAACATACATCACTCTCTATGAAATGACATCACTCTCTGTGAGTATTCCAACCTGTCACATGGGTGACCCGGGTTCGATCCCCGACGATAGCGCCAAAATGTTGGGTGTTAAAACGTGTCCTTTAAAATTCCTAATTGCCTCACATTAATTATCAACCTGGGTAAGTCCTTTTGTTTCAAGAGTGTACACAATATCTGCGAGCTATTAATCTAGATAGTAATGCTTTAAGATAATCTATTAAATTCAATACTAGAGCAACCAGATGCAATCATCAATCTGAAGCTGTAACTTTTAAAGGAAATAATACATCTAAGCATCAAGACTTAATCTTATGTTGAAATTGTAATCAAATCTCACACAAACAATGTCATCACAATAGCATCAATTGAGAGCATAATAGAAATAACCAATCTATTCTTAGCTGATTCAATCTAAATCACACTCAATCTCAACTAAGCAATCCAAATAGAAATTATGTCAACTGAGAGTTCAATAGCGATAACCAAACTCTTACAGTTGATTAAATCAATAGGAGTCAATGTTTTAATAACTAAATAATTAATCTACAGGAAGCATAAATAGAATGAAATGACAAAGTTGTGAAGCGCATAAGGTTAGAATTAAAGAAAGGTAAACTAACTACAATACACGAAATCAGAAAATAGCAAACAAGATAAACTAACAGAGAATGGAAAACCATCAAATCAATTAAACTCGCGTGACTTGGAAAGATATAACATAGAGAATCGTAGTTTGATCTACCAGGGTCCAGGCCCTAGCCACTAGTGAAGCTACTTTAAAGAATACGAATGAAAAACAACATAGATTATGTATTAACCGTTGAATTCAATCCTCATTACAACACAATGTGTCCTTCAGAATAAAATTATGTGTATTACAAATGAGGTCCCTAGTAAAAAGTTAAATCTCTCCATTAGCCCCTCTCCTCCTATATTACCCTATCCTATCTCTAATTGTCTATCTCCCTCTTTGATCTCTGTTCTCATTTAAATACATAGAGAGCAGAGAGAAGTTACAACAGATATGATTAAAAAATGATTCCCATAACAAAATTGGATTTTTCACAACAAATTGATCAGAAATATCATATCTAAAATATCTTTCTATCAGAATTCAACAGGAACATGTCGAATTTGGTATTGCCACTGAGATAATTTGGAAACCAACCACAATACCGAATTTGAGAAAAATTCCTTCAGAGAACCTTTCTTTTCTCTTAATATGGACCACATTTTGAAAAACGGCTCAATAGAAAACTAATTTGGTCCTTTCTAAACAAAACCCATGTTTCGGAATTTCAAAATTCTTCTCCATTTTCCAGAAACGTCTAATGCATTACTATCACTTCTTATTCTAGCAAATTTCTGAGTTAGCATATTTAATGATGACCTCAAGATCAAATCTGCAGTCTGGAAAATATCTTGGAGGCTAAAATGGTGAGTGATGTTACAACAAATTTATTAATAAACCATCATTGGTAAAATCATGCATAATAATAATCAATTTATTCAAAATAAAGAAGAAGAAATAATATTTATCCATAAGAGCATAAATAATTATAAAATATAATTCTATGACAAAGTATGATAAATGACGTGATAAAGAATGGTAGAAATGGATGAAATAGGCGTTAAAGAGTGATAATAATAATGACAAACTAGCAACCCAACACTACCAATATGAACTCAATACAACTTCCCAATTTAAAAAACCCCTACTTTCACTAGATATTGTAGGTATCTATTTTTTCATTAACATTTTTTATACCCCTTTATATTTTCTCATTAACTTTAAGCTCCATTTTTTATATTTTCCAATATGAAAACCCTTTACCCCTATATATCCCCCAATATATTATGTCATTTTTTCTTCAATATATATCCCCCAATATGAAGCCACGTGGTATGATATTGCTCCCCCAGTGAACCCCCCTGATTGCATTGTGGATATTCTAAAGAGATGAATTCTTCATAATTAAAACATATAATCCAACAAAAATAGAAATGACCCATAACTTCATGTAATATCATATGGAACTCAAAATTTTTATTTCAAATTACCATGAAAACATCTCTAAAGATATGAATTCCTTTTAATTAAAACAATTAATCCAACAAAAATAGAAATGACTCATAACTTCATGTAAGATCATATGGAAGTCAAAATATTTATTTCAAGTTACCAGGCAAACATCTCTAAAGAGATGAGTTCTTTATCATTAAAACATATAATCCAACAAACATAGAAATGACTCATAACTTCATGTAAGATCATGTGGAAGTCAAAATATTTATTTCAAGTTAACATGCAATCATCATTTACATAAAATGTCTTAGACATTTATTCAAAATCATCCAATGTTCTAGGACACCATCAAAATCTACATCTTCAAATGAATGACTGGATGTAGATGAAGATGACCCATATTCTTCTCTTTCATCAACTAGATCCCCATTTGAGTCAACATGAATGCCCACCATTTCAGGTTTCAAAAGTATTCTAGATCTACGACTAGGTTCAACAAACTCCCATCTCAATATTGTTTCTTCTGATAGCAACTTCTTCAAAATATCTATGGTCTTGAAGTAAAGAGTTCATCTCTTTGTTAAATTCAAGTCATAGACAAGTATGTCAACATCATCCAATTTTAAGAGAATTGTGCAGTGATGATCTATGTTTGTACCCTTTCTTTTCCTCTTTCTACCAATCTATTTACCAAGTACCATCTCTAGCTTGTACACACCATTGAATGGGTGGGTATTTGTGGCATGCCAATGTACATCAAAAACTCTAATATTTTCATTTTCTTTAAATTGTTGGCATTATGGTACATTTGTTGTCCCTGATGGCAACCCACATATAGGTCAGTTCAGAATTGATAGATGGAAACTCACATTGTAACAGGTATATTTAGAGGTAACAAAGCAATGGTACAGAAGAATAGAATGATGGGACAAAGAATTATCGATCAAAATCAAGAAATTAAAGAAAGAGAATGGTTTAAATTGTATACGTTGTCTTCCCTAGCTCAAGTAGCATATACACTTGGGTACACAGAATAAAAGGAGCTTATACCTATGCACATAGTTTCACAAAA
This sequence comes from Pinus taeda, assembly GCA_000404065.3. Lineage (NCBI taxonomy): Eukaryota > Viridiplantae > Streptophyta > Pinopsida > Pinales > Pinaceae > Pinus > Pinus taeda. The sequence continues at coordinate 155,289 of APFE031646098.1, read as the reverse complement.
AGAAAAGTGCATATGGGATGGAAATTAAGGTTATAAAATATCACGAGCCCATACCATAGGATTAGCCCACAATATTGAGTAGAATAATAGTTACTTGATCCCATCTTAGAATACCATAGATTCTAAGTGTGGTTTTGGTCCATGGTATTGACAAAAGCTCTAGTATATAAGGAGGAGAAGATCAAAGGTCTAAGTGTGCAAGTGAAAGGGTTTTTCATGAACACTTCTAGCTAAAGTATATTCTGTGTTGTAAGGGTTATGGTTATCATATAGATCTGAAACATCTTGTGCACCCTTGGATACAATGTTAGATCAGGATCATGAGACCTGAAATGATTTATCATTGTATGATCTGATAATGGATAGGCTAGATCTATGTGCTAATGCATGTTTTATCATTTAAATACTATGATTTGGGTATATCTAACGTCTTGAAAAGTTGCAAAGTTATAAGTCATTATTTGCAGATCTATATACAAGTTCACCTTGGTAAAAGGCATGTATACATGCAGGTTCGACACTTCCAAGTAGCATATGTAGAGGAAGGGCTTGTTGTTCAAAAATGGGTGATCTATCTGATCAGTGCTGTTATTTTAGTATTGTTTGTCAATGCTATCTTCATTAGATCTGTAGTAAAATTGGTTGTATAAGGAAATTGAGTCTGGTTGACTGATCAATTGAATAAGAAGGGTGATCTTTACTATTATCTCTTTAGAACTCTGTAATGTGACAATAGATCTCCAAAATGTCGTTGGCTAGTACAATTTTTGGTTCAGAAGTTTTATGATTTAGTATCTTTAGTGGTATACGCAGGTTGGGTTACAAAAGGTAGCATATACATGAAAATTGTCCTCATTGAAGTACCGTATACATTCTAACATATGATTTTTGAGGTCGTGATTGGTTCTGGTCGTTGATGTAGTGTTATGGGTTAAGTTTTGTGTTTTGGTGACATTGATCTGACTGTTTATATTGATTGATCATATTTTTCTTGAGTGTTGATGGGTTTCAGTAATTGGTTGATGCAGTTGTATTTGATGGTTGTATTGCAGTGGTGATTGATTTTGAGCTTCCATGTTAATGATGGGTTTAGAATGAAAATTTGATGAAACTTGGCCTACATATTGTGTTGATGTGTACCAAGAGTATCCAATCTGAAAATTTATGAAATGTGGTCCCTAGAGAAAGAGTGAAGGTGGTAGCCTTCTGTAGGCTAGCACTTACGTATTGGTAAACATATCAGCTAGTACAAGAGATAGGGGGTTTGATCTCCCTTCCAATACAAGCTAGAAAATAAGTGAAGGTTGTAGCCTTCAACAGGTATATTCCTGTGTAGTGAAAAACTCTACACTAGTATAAAACTTGTAAACACTTTTTATAATAAGAAGATTGAAGAGTAAGACGACAGTAGCGGTGGTTTTTTTCCCACATTGTGTTTCCACTTGAAAAATCCTGGTGTTCATGCGTGATGCCTATGTGTGTTGATTTTTTTTTTTTTTACTGCATTTGTTTACTTCTTAGTAAATGCATCACACTCTGATTTAAGCTCAATAGACAATGAATTCTTTGTTTTACAAGTTTATTATATATATGTTGGTTCCATTCATTATATTCATGGACATACACTATTTGGTATATGTAAAATAGCGTATATAGTTTGAAAAGAAAAAATTATTATGGTGAATGTTTAAATACTACTTCACACCCCCCCACTTAGTATTTTCCCTAAAAATTGGTATCAGAGTAGGTCCTTCAGAAGAAGCTTGACCACTTGAAGGGATATCCCTCAAGATGAGTAATCATAGAGGAATGGGATCTATCAGAACACCAATTTTCAACAAAAATAACCTAGCATATCAGAAGATAAGAACCAAAGCCTATCTCTAGTCACTTGGAGCTGATGTTTAGGAAATTGTGGAAGGAGGATACCAATATCCGGTAGCAGTCACCACAGATCTAGTAGAAAAGAAGTTATACAAAACCAATGCCAAAGTTGTCAATGCATTATTGGGAAGTATATCAAAATCATAATTCGTTAAAGTCATGCAGCTCAACACAGCCAAAGAAACATGGGACAAAATCATTCAGAGCTACGAAGGAGACTCCCAGGTAAAACGTGTTAAGCTCCAAACTATTAATTTCAATATGAAACTCTGAAGATGCATAGTGATCAAAGTATTGCTAGTTAATTTTTATGAGTAGATGAGATTGTAAATTGTATGAAGAATCTGGGTGAAGAAATAAAGGAGGCTACTTTAGTTGAGAAAATTTTGAGATCTCTATCTTCTAAATTTCAATCAAAATTATCTTCCATTGAAGAGAAGCAGGATCTACAATCTGTTACTGTTGTTCAACTTCATGGAATTTTAATTGCCTTTGAAATGAGGAAAGGAGGTCCATCAGAAATCAAAGAAGTCACTTTCAAAGCCTCTTCTAAGGGAAAAGAAAAGGAAGACCTCAAGGAATCGAGATATATATCAGAAGAATATGTGGTAAAATTTGTAAAGAAACTTCAACGAGGTTTTGGAATATTCAGAGGTAAGCTTCCCTTGAAATGTTTTGCTTGTAGTAGAGTTGGTCATTATGCTGCAAAATGTACTCATAAAGATAATCATGACAAAGGAAAGGATTCTACAGAAGGTAATAGGAAAAAATTTATTAATAGAAGAATCTATTATACATGAAGATAGTGATGGCTTGTCTAATAGTGGTGAAGACAAATTTGAAAAAGGTATTAAAATGCTCATGGCTCATGAAAATGATAAATTTTTGGATGCCTTAGAAGAAGAATATTTTCTTGAAGAAATCACTCAACTCAAAATCTTCTTGGAAGAAAAGAATATGGTCATAGATACTTTGACACATCAACTCATCGAAAGGGAAAAATACAATGACAAATTAGAGTGTGAAGTAGTGGGTCTAAGAAAAGAACTTGAGAAGACAAAATCCTTGAATCTTAAATTTGTTAAAAGATTAGAGACCTTAGATTAAATCGTCAAGTTTCAACGTTATCCTCTTATAAATACTGGTCTTGGATACATTGGAGAAACATCCCAATCGAAAAAGTCTTCAGCCATCACCAGAAGCAATATTGATGCAACAAGAACTAGTCAATAATGCATCAATCCTCAGCAAAAGCCTAAAGGTGCTCCCCGTAAATCATGCTTATTTTAATCCAAGGATGAACATCAATGGAAGCACGAACCAAAAGGTGAACAATAACAAAGGATTTTATGATCACAAAAACTTCTTCTTTAGTGGAAAATGTTTTTCATGCAATAACTTTGGTCATAAGGTGGCTCAACATGTTGCTTGCAAAACTATCATGACTAGAGAGGCAAGAAAATAAAGGGGCATGAACAAAATCAAGAAGAGCTCTTATAATAACTTTTCACCTCTTGAAGATGAAATTGAATGTTCATTTTGAAATAACTTTGGTCATGAAGAATTTGAATGCAGGAGAAAATTTCGGTCAACATATAAAAAGGAGCAAACATCAACAAACTCCAAGGTATGAAAAAATAAGGAACTACAATCATAAATATGTGGCATAACTCTATTTGCAGAAGGAAAAGAAAATCAATAGTACATTGATAGCAAATGCTCAAAACACATGACATGTCATAAAGGTAAACTCATTTCATACAATGCTTTAGAAAAGCAAAAGAATGTCTCTTTTGGAAATGATACACCAGCTGTCATTAAGGGAAAATGTTTTGTTTATCTAAAAGAAAAAGTTAAAGTTGGAAATGTTATGTATGTTGATGGTTTAAAGCATAACTTATTGAGTGTTAGTCAAATGTGTGATCAAGGAAATGAAGTTGTGTTTCGATCAAAAAATGTGTAGTTCGTGAGCTTGACATAGGAAAGACCATAATCAAAGGTACAAGAACTCCAAGAAATGTATATATACTACAAGGAGGTCAAGAACAATGTCGTCTAAGGAAAAAAAAAGAGAACTGGTTATGGAAGAGAAGATTGGGGCGTCTAAGATTTTCTCGAATAAGAAAATCATACAGGCTTGTTGACGATGTTAGACCTACCAACATTTATGGGATCACCTAGGTATGAAGTCCCACCTATACGTCATAGCATTTGGTGTGGGAGTCACATCGAGTATGATGGCGCAGTTTCCATTGTTTTAATGATTTGCCTCAACTCTTGCTTGTTAGCATAGGAGAGTGGTCTTCTTTATCTTCGAGAAGTGAGGTTCCTGTGCCTATGATTTCTAGTGTTACTTTTGTCAATGGTTCCTTCACCGTAGAGGGAGAGGGTGAGAGTGAGTCCCAAGTCAGTTGGGAGGAAGCTCCAACTATACTAGGAACACACAACAGAATAGGGTGTTCACAGCTTTTGAAGGAGCACTCCACACGGATGCGGTAGTCACAACACACAAGGGAAGATAACACGTACAACACTCAGCAGATGAGTATGCACGAGTGCAACGGTTTTTACAATAAGTTTTAAGTTCAAGTGTTCAACACAGGTTAAAGCAACATGCATTACAAGTGTCCAATATTAGCTTTACAATAGTTACAATACATGTGTGAAAATGTGTTGGACTATTAACAGGCTTCTGAACTAAGAAAATGCTCCAAGACACATCATTACACCATACATCACTAACCCCATGTGTGGGGAATTGAAGCCACTACTTACTCCTAAAAGAAAAGATTCTAGACTCTCTTGGTTATGTTGGAGCAGTTGAGGTGAAAAGTCTTTTGCATGTACAAATGAGGTGGTATTTATAGCCAAGGGTGAAACTGACCTTTATGGTTGTTCGACTACCCTCATGACCATTTGAATCCATGAATTTTCAAATTTACATGATTCTTTGTACAACAAGTGGGTCTCTTTGACTTTCATGTGACATTACATTGATTGACAACATCGACCACAGTAGAAATGTAGATGGAATGACTCATAAAACCACTTGACATGACAGTGCTACTACATTCATGCTACTGTTGGAGTGCATGTCAAGTTGCAGTGTTTTTGGGTGATGGATGTCTTCATGGTGTTTCACAACTTCACCTCCACATGGAAAAGTGTGTGAAGTCTTCAATGGTCGTTGGTTCACTTGATGTTGCTTTGGCACATTGCTCCTTGCTTGTATGTTGGAAGGCTTGACAGGGTCATTCTTCGCGAAAGGTGCATGTTCATCCCTTCATTCGTCCACGAGCACATCATGCACGTTTTCGCATCCATTCATCTGCGAACACATCTTTACATGATCATTCATTCGTGAGCACATCTCCTTGCATGCATCATTCATTCATCTGTTGGTGAACCTATCCTTCCGCATGTGCTCCCTTCATTCACCTCATCTGTCGTCACGTCATGTTTGTTTGTGTACCTATATCTGTAGTCACTCATGAAAAATATGACTTTAAATCTAAAAACCTTATTGTATACCATGACACATGATCATTTTAGATGTAGGTGACTAGGAGAGGAAACAAGGTTGCGAGGGAGGATGATGGCTCTAGGAACTGCAGATGCAAACTACATAAGAGTCACTAGGTGATGAAGAAAAGTGATCTGGATCCACAATGACTGTGCACAAGGTCTAGCTTGGTTGGAGGGAAAAAATACTCAAATTTTAGGAGGAAGAGTCTGGGATGTGGGAAGGTAGGGTAGACAAAATATGTGCATTTTTTGAAATGAGTGAGCAGTGGGGCTTGACAGCAAAATTTGTGTAATTTCTTTGAGGAATAGGCCTAGCTACATGGACTATTGGCAAATAGGATTTGCGTTGTTTTTTGAAGGAACTAGCCAAGAGCCTGGTAGGAAAAACTTCACAATTCCTCGAGGGAACTAGTAGCTCACTGCTGGGTCACTGGCAACATAAATTGTGTAATTCCTTAGTGGAACAAACAGTTAGCTGTTGGGAACTTGGTATCAAAAACTGTGCAATTTGTAGAGGGAACTAGCAATCTGCTGATGGGAGATGTTGGCAAGATAAATTGCACTGATGTTGGGAGGCCAGCCTACTGATCATCTCTACATAATTTCTAAGCTAAGCAGATTGTTGGGAAGTAGAGGGCCTACTCATGAAAATTGTACAATTTTTTGGATGAGAAACAAGTCGACTCTCGGGAGGATTGGCTGGAAAAACTACGTAATTTTTTTAGGGAGATAGGGATGGGCAATGGGTGTCAATCTAGCCTGTCTGCACAATTTCCTTAGTCATAAGAGTAGGCAAGGTCAACAGCCTCTATGAAATTTTTGAGGGGAGTCAGTCTCGGGGTGGCTACCAGTTCCAACTCTCTGGGTGGCCAGCATGAAGGTTGATTGAATTGCTTGGGAGTAGCGCAGCTTGAAATGACTCCTAGTGCACCTATGCTATTGTGGGTGACAATCGATCTAGTTGATTGTGGGATGATGGTTTGGGTGTTCGAGGGGAGTCCGATCATGAGAACTTAAGCAAAATGACTAAGTGTGTTAACAAGTTAGAGTTGCATATGTGATCCTGCAAACACACACTTACATGACTCAATGAAGAGACGACTCAAATCATTCAGATACACATGCTCAACATGACAAGCCAATGGTGCAAGCGAAAAGCATGACACTTGTGATTGATCATTGATCGACCATGGGAATTCTTGTGTGACAGTGCATGGGACTCTGTATGTGAGTGCGACAGATGATTTCATATAAAGCATAACATATATACACAAAGTGAAGACCTTGAGCATAACTAGAAGATGGTTGCAAGCAAGACATTGACATCAACATGCAAAAGCTTGGTTTGAAGGAACAAGAAAGGTGGGTGTGAAGGCTCACACAAGTTCATAGAGTGAACCTTAGTGTATGCAACGGTCAAGTGAAACGCTCAGGTGAGGCTACGAATTTTGGTGCAGGCCAACATTTTGGAGGGTGGTTGTAGCCACTACAACACTTGGAAACACACTAGTAGAACTCCAACTTCTCTATTTTGGTTCATTGATAGCACTGGGCCTTGGTATTTTGGGGAGTATTGAAACAATGTGCAGGTTACTTCGGTTTCCCCACTTACCCTATGGACATATGTGGTTCACCTTTTTCCAACTCAGTCAAACACAATCAAAATTTCAATTTGATCACAGTATTCCGAATCTAGGAAGGGTAGTTTAGCTTGCGAGTTGAAGATTTTCATAGTATAATTTTTCATGTCTGGTGTTGCTCTGCTGCCAGTAGGCCTGGACAACAACCTGGCAGAGTCATGTAGGAACACCCAAATTTATCCACTACCAGTGAGTCTAGTCAGTACCACGATCGAGAATCTTGCTTCACCTCTCTGCACAGGAAGCCTTTCTCTTCTTTCACCCTTTATATTTTTCAAGGGGATTCTGCATAGGCACTTATTTATTTTAGGGCGGAAGAGGGATCCTAACTTATTGAGATCAAAAGAGGTTGTTCCTTTAAAGAAGAATGTAAGACCTTTGACATAGATTTTCTCATTTAGATTTTCCCTTCTCCATTTCTACTAGTTGGATGAGCTTCAACACACTGAGCAGAAGGTTGAGTACAGGCATGGGGCTTCCTAGTGTGGACACAGGTTCATGGTTGGGCCAAAACTTCCCTTGCAGACGGTTCATATTTTCTGCCAAGACTTAATCGGCCAAAGATTATAACCAAGCATAGAAAATATGGACACAAGACTGACCAGGAGCTACAATGTCATAAGTCTCTTCAAATTTCAGACACATACTATATTCAAAAGCTAGAACGTAATTGTTGGCAGCACTTCTAGAAACAAAAAAAAGGAATATATCAAGCAAACAAAATGAATGTAAACAAAAATAGCAAGCAGAACAAACAAAGTGGAAACAAAGATAGTAAGAAAAGAAAACAAGATGAAAACAACAAGCAACAAGCAGACTATGTACATGGCATGAGGCACGACTCGACCTACTGGAAGTAGCACTTGAGATTTTGGTCCTTGACAAGAAGGTTTTCAACCCTCCCATCAAGTGATTCAGATGGCATGTGTGTGTGGCAGCTTTCTCATGGACCATTGTAAGTCCACCCAGTTCCGCTACCAGAACTTGATTGTATTCCAAAATACCTTCATGTGAAGACAACACCATTTCTTCAGATATTATGCGCAACATAGGCTCAGATGATGGCACAGGGTAGTTTTTTTTATTCTGGGAGTTGTTCAAGTTTTTGAAATAAATGCATAAGTGGATTTCCCTGGACTTCTTACATGCAGAATTTAAATTAAAAACCCAAGTATGATGATGAACTTTGCAAGTAATCCAATCATTGAAAATGTTAGTCAATTTTTTCTGTATAAGGAGTTCAAACAACATATGTGTTTTACCTAGCCGTTGCTGCAACGACTTGTCTCCTCCTTTAGCTAGAATCCCATGTTGAATTGCTCACACGTAGTCTGTACTCTGGTCATCATCTGCCCATGTACACAAATCCCGGTATTGTTTGATCAAGAAGTCAAGGAATTTTCATTACTGTAGTGTGTAGCTTGTACCAAGACTAGCTATCTTTAGATCATGATTGGTTCCCAAGTTTCTCTCTTCATTCATAATGGTAGTCCTATGGGTTCTGTTGTTTCTTGGCCCTTAACAAAAATTCTGCAAACCATAGAGCTTGTTCAAAACAAACCTACCGTCGGGAATGAGGTTTCCTTTCTTGCCCTCAACTGAAATTTTCAGGCGTTTCTCATGCTTACCTTCATCAATTGTTATGTCCCTGAAAGCATCAACCCTGCTCGTTGGGTGTAGTGTTAATTTGAGTGTGACTACATTGAGGATGATGGTCCTTTGCAAGCTCAACATGAGTGCTTCATACTCAACAACATTGTTTGCACACTCGAACTTCAAACAACTTGAAATCATGCATTTTTTAAATTTTTTTGGTGACTGAGATACACCCGATCCTTGAGCCATCGTGCGTCTTTGATTCTTCAAAATCCATGGCCCATGGATTGTCTGTACATAGACTATTTGGCATGCTAGTGATGTTGCTGCTACTGTTGCTACTTCTACTACTACTATTGGTACAATGCACTATACATGTTTCATTACCATCAGTTGGGCAAGGAAGAAGTCCCAACTGCGTGTCTGGTGGGGTCGGAGCTGGCCATGCAAGATAACATGCGAACGTTGTTTCTCTGAGGCAGTTACCAAACACAAGTTCTACAAAGGCCAACGATCATTCTCACCATTAAGGGGGGTAACATTATGCTTCATATACCTCTTGGGCAGTACCCGGATGTGGTTGCATTTGCCCTTGTATGGCAGCACATATGGGACAAGTCTGTAGCAAAATATCCATCCAACATGCTAGACCAGTCTTTGCTGAGTAGAAGACCGTATGCTTTCGGTATCTCCACAACAACTATGTTATGCATTGGTGGAATCGACTGTCATAAGATATTTGGATGATCACGTGTCGCATTTCACCAATGGATGGTACTAATGTTTGATCAAGTTGGATGATTTGCGCAGATGTTTCACTCCATTGTGCACTAACTTGATTTGCAAGAGTGGCATGACATTGGCGACCATGCTAGAATCAACCAAGCAGCTCTAAACATTGTAGTTAAAGATTTCAAATGATAGCATGAATGGAGGGCAACTTGAGTTTGCTTCTTCCATCTGGAACGTGTTGAGCACAGTAGAAAGTGATCTAGGAGGTGTGATTTCTCCCTTAATGGTAGAGGTCGCGTTTTCAATTGTTGTATGTCCCATTGTGTGCAACAAGATGTCTTGCTGACTCTGGATCTTAGCTAACACAAACAAACTGATGTTCACCCAATTTTTCTTCATGTCATCAACAATGTTGTAGTCTAGAGGTGGTAGATACACTGAGGTGTATGCAGTAGAATAGATGTTCGTGTCATCCAGCAGAGTGCTCTGCAACTTGTTGCTCATGGATGTATTCCTATCTGCCATTGTCTTCTCAAGCTTGTTTTATGTTTTCGGGTTTGGAGCGATCATGGACGAACCTTCCTCATCAATAGTCTCATTTTTTCTTGTGCTTCCGCAAGTGTAAAGGGAGCCCCTATACTCCTAATATTATAGCGATCATTTTTCTTTTGGGGCTGCTTCTCGATGTTCGTCTTTTTCATTACTTGCGAGCATTGATATGTGTTCACCACATGCCCATGACTTGCTGCTTCATTAGGTGCAAAATCTTCATCATCATCAGTTTCTTCCAGCTGCTCCTGCATATGCCTCTCCACATCGAGTGTATGAATGCAAACTCAACTTGTGACTCACTTGCAGTCCGAACAAGAGTTCTCGGGGTTATGTTATTCGTGGAAAGAATATAACTTAGGATCTGCGGACTGTTCAAACTATAACATAGGTTTCTACACATTTTTTGGAGCGAACTGGTTACTAGCTGATGAGATGCTCAGTTGTCTATACATGGGAAGATGGTTTCTTGCATATGTGTCTATTTTCCATTGTTTAAGCTCAGACACTTTTGTTGTCAAGTTCTTAATGATGCGAGTGAGGGTTTCAATGTTAGTTGCCTCCTTATCTCTAGCCTTGGTTACCATCGCTTGGGACTTACTGCTCGTGTCTTTGGAGTGCTTTGTTGGTTCATCATCCTTGATGAATCCAATCGTGCACAAGTATTTCTCAAGAACAATATCCTCTTCGTAACTTTATAAGAGTGTTGGTTTCGTAGCTCACTTGACAAACTTTGCAATGTTGGTTGGAAGTGCAGACGTGTAGTAATCAACAGTGATGGATTCATGAGGTTTAGTGTCCACTGAAAACTTTTTCAATATGTGTGTAAACCTCTTATTTAAATCTCTTACTTTTTCTTTTCCCTCCATCTTGAGGCTTCCCAATTCTTTGAGTAACATGGTTGGGGTCTTATCATCAGTAAACGTTTCAAGGAACATGTGTTTGAATGCACCCCAGTTTTCTATAGAGTTTGGTGGAAGTATTTGATACCATGCATCTGCATGGCCGTCCAAGGTACATCGAAACAATCTACATGCTACGTCGTCATATTTTACCTCAAGGGTTTGCAGCTATAGGTAGAAGTTGTCCAAGTGGTCTTCTACCATCATTGTGCTGTTAGGGTTTAACTTGATGTTCATTCTCTCTGCTCACTTCGGCTTCTTGTGCATAACAACTGGGAGAGCTAATGGTCCCTGAATCATCCATTCCAAATTTGGGTCAACCATATCTTCTTCTTCCTCATCCTCTTCCTCAAAATCCAATGGTTCTAGCTCTGAGTTCGTTGGTTCATCTTCGCCTCTACCTCCTCCGCTACCCTCCCCTATGCCTCCTATACCAGAGTTCCATCCCAAGATCACATGAGTTTCATGTTCTCCTTGCCAGAAGATTGGAGGTTCCTCTCCATATTCAATAGCTTCTACCAGACCTTCAAGTGTGTCAAGGACTTCTTCTTCCATTGATGATACAAAAACTCCCGTGGGAGTTGCTTTTGGCTTCCTTGATGCATACGACAGATGTTGTAGGCGTGGGATCTGTCTGACTGCTTTCATGAACTGGTGAGTGATGGGATGGACACAGTGAAGGTGTTGATATGGAATATCGTGTTCAATCTTGGGAGGTGAGGAGTAACCAACTACAGAATCACATGTAGCTAAGAGGTTGTGCGATTTACTACCTTGACCAGATGGTTGATGAATGAGTGTGATAGGATGTTTAGCCATATACAATTAGTTTCCCTCCTTTTAGCACGAGAAATGTTGATAGTGCTAGACCCACCAACATTTAGGGGATCACCACAGTATGAAGTCCCAACCAGACCTCACACCATTTGGTGTGGGAGTCACATCTTGTATGATGGCCTAGTTTCCATCATCTTAAGGATTTGCACCTATTGGCTTGTTGGGGCTTGACCCAGGTTTGGAGTTAAGTATTCAAACAAATCCCTATACTACTGGCCTTTTGGCAATAGTGCATGGAGTGCAGACTGAGGTCTCACCTGAAGTAGTATGGGGGAGTGCTTGAACCAAGTTTCCACACCCTTGAGATGTCTGAGAGGTTGAACTGGTCCACCTATTAGTCCCATCACACAGGCTGCTTCCTGTAATTTCCTAGCCTTCACGCCCTTATACACTTGCCTTCAGGCAGCCCTAACCAAGGGTTGTGGGGATTCTACGCTGCTGGAGCAACGCTCTATGCTATTCCCCTAAGTCGCTCTTGAGATCTTACTTATCTTCCTCTAACAGTTAATTATCTTCGCGTAAATGGATGCCTTACATTATATTAATTTATACAACACATTCATATGAGTTCACATAGAAAATAAACAACACACTTGCAATTTATACCCAATCATACATTAAAACAAGAAAAGATATACAAAAATATGGTAAAATTATCTTCATTGATCCTTCCAATAGTTATAGACTTGACCTGCCCTACGCACTCAGTTGCAGGGGTTGGGGCACTCAACTATGGACTACTAGGTCTCTTCACACTTAGGTGCAGAGCCTTCTCCTACTCTACGACCCAAAGACACCCATTACACTTCAACTCAGTCTCCTAGACTCATCATGCTTCCATTCTATTCCCTATTTCCTCCACTTAGAGCCTCACTCTATTTATACAATCCAAGCCGACATTACATTACAAAAACAAGGGAAGACAACCCTATGACTCTATTATAACTTCACACTCGATGCCCATAAATTGTGGAGCTTTTACAAAAGACAAAAACAAGGGCAGACAACCATATGACTCTATTATAACTTTGCGCTCGACACCAATAATTCGTGGAGCTTTTACAAAAGACTTGGTCAAAACTTGGGTTTTAAGACCCAAAGCATGCCTTGGGGGATTCCATGCCCAACATGCCCCCAACACAAATATCATGACTCACCCTCGAGTCACTCTATCGGTGCGGAGATCTTCACATGGAGTCCCTTCAACTGTGTATGAACTGCTGCAAGGTCGGCAACGCACTGGGCTACTGCCTGCTAGATCTCTTCTACGCATTTCCGAGACCGCAGTGTTGGAACTAATTCCTTGCATATGTGCCTATGTTCCCTGCATCTGTGCAAGCTTGCCTTCAATTAGTGTTGTGATGGTGAAGGCCTCATCAATCGAAGGTTGAACATGCACCTTTAGGACTACTTCTTTGTGTCATGCCATTTCCACCTGTTCTTTCAATGCTTTGTCTTGTTGCATCTGCGTGAGCCTTTGAGTGAGGGCCACCATCTACGCAGTTCCTTTCACGCTATCATACTGTTGCTGGAGTTCTTGCACCTCTATTTCTAAGTGTTGGATGTTAGGGTACTCCTACAGGTCCGTGAGGACCTCGAATGACTCCTCCAACATTTTGGTGCAGCCTCTCACTGCATTACCAATCTCATCTAGTCCCACTGTAATAGCACTGGCGTGTTGTTCTCTTACTTCTGGAGGGGTGGACAGTTGTGCCTTTAACCACAGATCTGCAATCTAAAGGTTCAACTCCAATTGAACCTTTGTCATTTCCTCTCATGCCTTGCGCACCCATGCTGCTAGCTTGTGAATGCGTAGCTCTAATGGTGTATCTACGAGAATGACCAACTCTTGCAACTGCACTCCGAGGGCTCCCAACACAATCCGGTTGTCCTGCATAAAATTTTGGAGGGCCTTGGAGGTGACATCATGCACTATCTTGCTAATGTCATGTAGATGACCCTCAGTAAGGGTGATTGGGTCAATAGAGAACCTCAATTCCTTGATCTTCTTGCATGGCCCTATCTGCTCGGTCGAGTGTTGGTGCCTCAGCTGTGTTGACGCGGTTTGTGGGTCCACACCTCCCTCCTCTTCCTCTACTTCCTACCCATACGAAGGAAAATTTTGGCCCTCACGCGCCTTCACAGTTGCCTCCTGCACTACTGCAACCTTTTTCTGTTCAGCTGCTATTTGTGTAGTGCCCCCCACCTCCTACAATTCTCCTACTGCTACCTCCTTCCTTCTCTTTTCTGCCAATTGTGCCATTCGCAGTTTGGTCTCCTCTTTCTTCCTCTAGACCACAGACTTCTCTATTGCCGCAATGTCTAGAGTGCACCACTCTGGTGGCCATGTCTCCAGTACATTAAAGATTACATCGTTCATGGCTACAAAGGGTAGCTCTTTCCATTGTTTTTCTAGGTCCTTGTGCGCTCTTATGTATATGATGTGAAGGTCCACTTTAAACTTTGTAAAACTTTGCAGGTTGTTGTAGAAAGTAGGTGATAATTGCAACCCGCAGTTAATCTCCATCCTGAGGTTCATTTCCATGAACACCTAGAATATCTTGTTGTCATGGATTCAGTTGGCATCCTTCGTGGCTCAGAGTGAAGCATACTTCGTGGCCTTTGGCAGATACCTAACAATTGTGGGGAATTGACTGTCCTCCAGCAATTCCCTTACCACGAGCACTATGGATAGAAAAAGCCGTGCATAGTGAAACACTTTGCCTTGTTTCGGAGCCTCGCAGCATTTCTCCAAGAATTCCTTACAGAGGAACTCGTATGAGTTAAACTAAACCCCCTCTACGAATTACTTAGCAAGTTCTACCACCGTCATGCGTACCTCATTCATGCAGCACTTGCGCATAACCTTACTTGCGAGAATTTGGGTCACCACTCGAACTGATTTTTCATTGATGCTGGATATGGCATAGCCCCTTTTCTTCTTCTCTAGTTTACATTTCTTCTTCATGGCCTCCGCGATGGCCAAGTCACTGTTTTTCCCCTCTGAGATATCTGGAGGGTCCTCTCCTTTACATGGCAGCCGAGTGATGTGGTGAATCAAGTGTTTCATGATGAGGATGGGCTCCTCCAGCCACAAAAACCCACCATGCACTAGGCAGAGTAGCTACCTGATGACGAAAATTTTTATTGGGGTGCGGTGGAAATGTAGCACCCAAAGCAGGTTTAGTAACCCTGCATTTTTCACTCCGCGCAACCATTTTCGTAGCTATAATTCAGTAACCCCCACCACAGTGTTCTGCTTAGGCTTCATGAGGTACATAGTCTTTAAGTGAGGGAAATTCTCATTGTCAGCGAGATCCCAATCTTCAAAAATGATGTTGTCTGGGAGGAGCAGGATTTGGAGAGTGCTCTTGCTCTTGTCACATACTTGGGCACTTTAGCCTTCCCCTTCCACGAGGGGATATAGGTAGGAAACTTTTTTGGAAGGTGTGCAGGCTCAGTTTCCTCCTCCATGCCTTCGTCCTCATCTTCTTCGATGATCAGGTCCTCCAGGTTTTCCTCCTCCTCACTGGCTTCTATGTTAATGGCTTTCCCCTTCTCCTCCATTGTTAGCCTGGTGCACAGCAATTTCACGGGGACACATAGATGGGAACCATCACACATTTTTCTATATTTGGTCTTAGCGTACACAGTGATTTAGGGATTTCTTCCATAATCCCAGCGCCTTTCGATGCATCCACTATAGTCACCACCTGCGCAGCCTCTGTGATGGTCATATCTCTAATTTCCATAACTTCCTTAGATGCTACCATCATTTCTAACCAATAACCTATCACTCGCATACTCAAGGGCTCAATCAATGTTCTGGATAGGTCAAACAGGGCTCTGCTTAAGCCACGCAGGGTATACAACTACTCAATCACAAATTACCAAGTGTTGTTTGCTAGGAAGTCCTTTGTAATTTAAAGAGCCCTTTTAATTTGAATTTGACCATTCCCCCTAAATCTGGTTCATTAATGATCCCTTGTCGGAATATTTTCCCAAATATTGCCCATAAATTACGTCTTAAATGCTTGTTGCCGGGTCCATTTGGTCTCAAGTAGAGCATCACATCATGAATAGTGACTCTAATGGTCAATTTCTGGCCAACCGATGTGGCAGCACAAACCCCTTTATGCAGTCGCAGACCTTGTGAATCTTTGCTTCTATACGTAGCTCCAACATCATGTAGCTCCCGGGAAAAATAGTTTATAGCCCTGTGCCTCCTTTCAACTACCTAGAATGCTAAGGCTGTACTTCCCTCGGCGAGTCAAGTGGCACGCCACCTCTATATAATTTCCTCCGATCATCCATTACTCTTCCTAGGAAATACCAACCTTTTATCATTACTGGTGGCATTGCGTACTTTATCATTTGTAGCACACCACCCTGGTTGATTCACTTAGTAATGTGTGGTCCAAGCCAAGACATCAGACTAATCAATTCGCGGCCATAATCCTCAAACTTGTCATCATGTTTTTTATCACCCTATTTTAGCACACCCCATTTTAACACCCTAGTTTTCTTATCGAGAAAATCTTCCTTTATCTCATCCTCCATCTTCTTAACTTCCACTTCTACCAGGGCACTTTTCTCCCTCAATCACACCCTTTCTTTCCTAAGTTCTTGGAGCCTAAAATTTCCCTGTTGGATTTCTTCTTCTAAGGTTCTGCGAACCGTCGTATCTACCGGTGCTGTCATGGGGAGACTAGGTATTTTATGTTCCATGGGGATTATAGTGTTTGCACCATACTCTAGCCTCAGAGGTGCCTGCGCCATTAAGTTCTTGCATGTGGTCCTATAAGCCCATAGAACTGCTACTACGCACAGGTCCCAGTCACTCCACTTTGCATTTTGGACCTTGTTCAGTGCTTCACATACTTTGTTAAAGGCTTCTACGTGGATAACCTTCTATGCACTTGGTCTTTCCATACTCCGTGGTTTCAACCAGAGGGGTCTTTTGTGCCATTGCCTAGCCCACACCTTCTTATTGACCATGTCTCCTAATGTGACGAATATGTGCATCTGTGTAGGTTTTGTACCGTATGCCTGTATCCATCTAGAGAGGTGGGCACACAAACTATTTCGTCCTACCATCTTGTCTATTAATTGCATTTGAGGCATCCCAAACTACATGTGGATCATCCTTCTACATTCACGCCAATCCTCGAAGCTCTTTTGGTGCATACCCCACCACCTCGTGAGCATAGCATGCAGTACCCATTTCAAATCTCTAAAATGTTGCTGTTTCGACACTTCTCTTTCAAATTTTCTCAAAAATTCATGCACCTCACTTAACCCATCATACGTAGGCAGATCCCTTACCTCTGTCGATACACAGCACAACGATCTCGTCATCGTGTTATAGTTTAGTGTGGTTACCTCATGTAACCAATTTTTCCATCATTCTATTTCCTCATTCGAATCTTATGTGTAGGAGCTTTCACACTCCCATGAGATTCGTCCATCCATGGTCGGATTCACCCAGTCTTGTTCTCATGTGGTTATCTTGTATATGTAGTCCATGTCATCGTCACTGTCGTAGTCGTGCATCGACTCTGTGTAGTGTGATCCTTCTGCATAGTCCAAAGGTACAATTACGTGTAGGGACTTCTTTTCAAAAATCATGTTGTGCTTCTTCAAATTTATCACCCCACTCATGTTAGTGGCCTAATCAATTCCTAATAGCATAGGGTAGGGATTAATGTTATCAACAATCTCTATCACTTCGAAATCTACTAGCGCACTTGCTTCTTCAATATCTACTATGATTCCCTACAATCTCCCCATAGGTAGGATCTTTTGTTGGTTCGCCATTCGTAGTTGGATAGGAGACCATTGTTGTGTAGGCCTTCCCATGCACTCCCATGTCTGCTTCAATAGGACATTTGCATGTGATCCTGATCCATAATCACTTGGTCCATCTCATATTCTCAACACTACGTCATCAATCTCATCTCCCTTCCTGTTCGCGTTGTGTGATTCTCAAGCTTCTGCACTATGCATGGTTCTCCTTATGTGGTCCCAGTGCATCTATTTATGAGTTCTTATAGTCCCTTTATAGCTCTTCTATCGCACAACAACTTCATGCATGTTTCTAGGAACGTGATGAGAATTGATGGGTCAATTTCTGGCTCCAGTTTTTCTCTACTTCCTAAAGTGGAGGCATCAGTGAAGCTCCTCTTGGCTTCCATGAAGGCTTCTTTAGTGCGCTCCAAATCAAACTCTATATCTTTCATTAGGGCCTTGTGAATGCAAGTACTTTATTCAGGCTACTTTCCTTTGTCATCCCTTGTAGTAATTCCACTTCGAAGCACAATATTTACATTAGGGTCTTCCTCACGCAGCACAGACCTCATCATTTGCAGTTCTAAGTCACGGGAGGTTGGAGTGCTCCTTTATTGCGCAACCTTGCTATCAGCCTGGGACAATCCTTTGTCTCTTGATAAAAAAATTTCCAATACAAACATGATGACCACATTGGATTTTTACAATCGGGAGCATAATGTCCTGGCCCTCCACAATTGTAACATATTAGTTGTCCCCGATATCTTCTTGGTCCTCCTCCACCTTGGCCTCGTCCGTGCCTCTGAATTTTGGTTTACGCCATCCCTATGTTCTAGTCAAGGGGCCACATCTCGGCCTAAACTCTATAGGTAGGAGTTTGATCCATCGTCAGCTCATAACTTCTATAGGTGAGCTCATCATGGCCTACTGATATACAAAAATTACAGAACAACTGTTGTGAATTCTGTGTGTACTTTAGTAATAAGTGGCAGTTGTTTATAGCATTCTTTCCCGTTATCTAGAAAATTGTGCACCATAGTGTAGGAGCTATGCCCAATCCTACTTGTGCCTCTGGTCTTAACGGAATTGGCCCTACTCCCACTAGGTAACTCGCGAACACTAGATAGTGGTCCTTGTCATGTCCCTAGCCCTTGCGCTTTACACACCATACCTCATCGTGCACTTCTGGGCGAGCTGTCCTATCTTGTTTCAAACTCCACATCTCAAGGCACAAGTTTTTCAACTACCCATGAATTTGCTAAACTCCTAGGTTTGGATCCTGTATTGGAGTCTTGTGCAATCTCATCGCAACCTCCAATCCCTCAGCCTGAGTTGTTAGCCTCTGTTGTGACAGCGTGTTCCTTAGATGTGGTGCTGATGTTGCTACAAACCATTCGTAATGTTGTCCATCCATCAATGTCATGTTAGCTTCACAAATTGTGCACAAAACTCGTTGATCCAACTCCCAAGGGATTTCGCTTGGTAGCATTGTGATTTCCTTGAACCCAATGATTGACTGCACCTCTGACTTTGGCCTGCTAAATTCTCTGTTTAGTGCGCCTTGGATATCTGCGATCTCCACATTCGGATTGTCATTGGAATTCTTAATGTACCAGGTCAGCGCGCAATCCTATAGAGCACTGACCAACTTTTCCTTCTTTATATCATTATCCGTGACTCCCTACACCTCCCATACAACTTTTATCATAAACCAAAATTGGTCCAAATATTCATTCCCTACTCCCTTGAACACTGACAACTTTATCGTGCTCACCATATTGCTTCGCAGTGGTGGCAGAGATGATATAGGCAAAAATGGGGGTAAAGATGGTGAAATTGGTAGCAGTGTGCGTGGGGGTGGTATGCATGGAATTCCTTGCATTATCAAATTGATCTCACTTCTTGGTGAGACCTTCGCGAGCTCTTCTTTGCTCCCTTGCGGAGGTGAAATCAAGGGGCCAGTTAATAGTTTTGTACTACCTTCGTTTCTGTAGATTCTCCCACTTTGCATAGCCCCAAACATCAATTTATTTGCATAACCCATTTTTCACACAGTAGCATTTTAATCCAAGTGTTCAAATATTTAATGTACTTACCTAGTGGCCCTTTGAGGAAGTGTCCTTCTGCCTCGCTATCGCTGACTGAAGTATCTACCGCGAACTCGATGATGAATCCTCCTATGATTCGATCAAGCCAGTGATCAATAATGCACATGATCTTATCCTTTGAATCTTCCAATCTCTACACCAATTCTGGAGTCCACACAATACGGCTGTCGAGCTTACACCTTCCTTAGCTATTTACTAGCTTCGTGATCAACTCGTATAGCTCTGTAGGGAAAGATGCAAAGAAACTTTTGTGGATCTCTGTATATAAGTAGTAGTCTAACCACTCTTCCTTTAATAGTCACAAGTTCCTATTTTCCTGCATCGTGAACTCATGAATCTTTCTGTCCAACCAATCTTCAATTCCTTTCTTTGTCGAATTCCAGTGATACGACATTAGACATTTCTATGGAGATCTCGGTCCTGGCAACGAAACCATTTGTTGGATTGCTAGGGCCTAACCTAAGTTTGCAGTTAATTAGCCAAACAAATCCTTATACTACTGGCCCTTTAGGCAACAGTCCATGGAGTGTGGACTGAGGTCTCACCCAAAGTAGCATGGAGGGGTGTTGGAGCCAGGTTTCCGCACCCTTGAGATGTCTGAGAGGTTGAAGTAGTCCAATTGTTAGTCCCTTCATACAGGCTGTTTCACGCACTTTCTTCTCCTTAGTCCCCTGATACACTTGCCTTCGCACATCCCTATCTAGGGGTTGTGGGGCTTCTGTGCTACTGGAATAACGCTCTGGGCTATTCCCCTAAGTCACTCCTGAGATCTTACTTATCTTCCTCTGATAATTAATTATATTCACGTAAATGGACGACTTATGTTATATTAATTTATACAACACATTCATATGAGTTCGTGTAGCAAATAAATAGTACACTTGTAATTTATAACCAATCATACATTAAAATAGGAAAAGACACACATAAATATGGTAAACTTCTCTTTATTAATTCTTCCAATGGTTACAGACTCGACCTGCGCTGCGCACTCAGTTGCAGGGGTCCACGCACTCAGTTGTGGACTACTAGACCTCTATGCACTCAGTTGCAGAGCCTTCTCCAACTCTACGACCCAAATACACACTTTACACTTTGACTCGGTCTCTTAGACTCATCATGCTTCTATTCAGTTCCTATTTCCTCCACTTAGAGCCTCGCTCTATTTATATAATCCCATGGTCTGTGGACCATGGGTAGGTCTATCAAGTTGATATTGCATTACAAAAGCAAGGGCAAACAAGCCTGTGACTCTATTATAACTTCGTGTTCCGCACCCATAATTCACAGAACTTTTACAAAAGACTTGGTCAAAACTTGGTCTTTAAGCCCCAAAATATGCCTTGGGGGATTCCATGTGCAACAACCTCAACTCTTGCTTGTTAACACAAGAGTTGTTTGCTTTGTCTTTGAGAAGTGAGGTTCATGTGCTTGGTGATTTCTAGTGTTACTCCTGTCAGTGGCTCTGTCACTGTAGAGGGAGAGGGTGAGAGTGAGTCCCAATTCAGTTTGGAGGAATCTCTAACTCTTCTAGGAACAGAAAGCACAATAGGACATGCACAACTTCCGGAGGACCAATCCATACGAATGTAGAAATAACAACACATAAGGGAAGATTACACGTACAACACTTAGTGGATGAGTCAGCATGAGTGCAACGATTGTTACAGAAAGTTTTATGTGAAAGGTTTGTCTGATGTCCGGGGAGATAGCCACCATGGGTGAGACAACATTAACAACATATGCAACACAATTTCATTAACATATTATGCATTACAACAAGTGAAATAATTTCAAGTGTTCAACACAAGTTAAAGAAACAGGCATTACAAGTGCTCAAGATTAGTCTTACAACAGTTACAATACATGTGTGAAAACGTGTTGGTCTATTAGCAGGCTTCTGAATTAAGCAAAAGTTCTAAGACACATTGTTACACCATACATCACTAATGCCATGTGTAGGGCGTTGGAGCCACTACTTACTTCTCAAAGAAAATATTACAAACTCTCTTGGCTATGTGGGAGGAGCTGAGTTGAAAAGTATTTTGCATGTACGAATGAGGGGGTATTTATAGGCAAGGGTGAAACTAACCCTTGTGGTTGTTCAACTACCCTCATGACTGTTTTTCTTCCATGAATTTTCGACTTTACGTGGTTGTTTGTACAACAAGTGGGTATCTTGGACTTCCACGTTACATTACATTTATTGACAACATGGCCCACAGTAGATATGTGGATGACATGAATCATGACATGACTCGACATGACAGTGCTGGTACATATGTGCTACTGCTAGAGTGCATGTTGAGTTGTAGTGTTGCTGGGTGATGGATGTCTTCATGGTGTGTCATAGCTTCACCTTTGCATGGAAAAGTGTGCAGAGTCTTCGATGGTTGTTGGTTCGCTTGATGTTTCTTTGGCATGTTTCTCCTTGCTTATATGTTAGAAGGCTCAATAGGCTCATCTATTTGCCAAAGGTGCATGTTCATTCGTTCGTCCATCTATGAGCACATCTTGCATGTTTTCTCATTTGTCTATCCACGAACACATCTTTGCATTATCATCAATTCATGAGCACATCTCTTCTCATGCATCATTCATTCATTTTTTGGTGAACCTATCCTTCTGCATGTGCTCCCTCCATTCATCCCATTCATTGCCATGCCATGTTTGTTGGTGTACCTATACCTACAGTTACGCATGATGAGATGACATCAAATCCAAAAACCTCCTAGTCTACCATGACGCATGATCATTTTGGATGCAAGTGACTGGGAGAGTCAATATGGTTGCGAGGCAAGTTGATGGCTCCAAGCACTACTGATGAAAACGACACATGAGTCATTGGGCGATGAATATGGGCGATCTAGATCGACAATGGCTGTCTGTGAGGTCTAGCTTGGATGGAGGGAAAAAATGCACAAATTTTGGGAGGAGAATTGTGGGCTATCGGAAGGCAACAAAGACAAAATCTGCACATTTTCTGGAACAAGCAGGCAGTGGGGCTTGACAGCAAAATTTGCGTAATTTCTTGGAGGAACAGGTCAAACTACAGGGAAGATTAGAAAACAAAATTTGGGCAGTTTTTTGGAGGAACTGGTCAAGATCCTGGCATCCAAAATTGCGCAATTCCTGGAGGGAACTGGTAGCTAACTTCTGGGTCACTAGTAGCGGAAACTGTACAATTGCTCAGTCTGTGCAATTTCCTCAGTCACCAGAGAGGGTAAGGTTAACAGCCTTTGTGCAACTTTTTAGGGGGGGTCAGTCGTGGGGTGGCTACCAGGTCCAACTCTCGAGGTGGCCAGCATGAATTTTGATTGAAATGATTGCGAGCAATGCAACTTGAAATGACCTGTGTGGTGCTTCTACTTTGTTCTGGGTGACAATCAATCTAGTCGATGACGGGATGATGGTCTGGGTGTTCGAAGGGAGTCTAATCGTCAGAACTTAATAAAAATGACTAATTTTGTGAATGAGTGAGAGATGCATATGTGATCCTGCAAACACACACTTACATGAATCAGCGATGAGATGACTCAAACCATCTAGACACACATGTTCAACATGACTAACCGATGGTGCTAGTGACAAGTGTGACACATGTGATTGATCATTGATCGATCATGGCATCACTTGCATGAAAGTGCATGGGAATCCGTGTGTGAGTGTGGCAGATGCTTCCATAGCAAACGTAACATGTACAAATGAAGCGAAGATGTTGAGCATGACTAGAACATTGTTGCAAGCAAGACATTGACATCAACATGAAAAATCTTGGGTGGAATGAACAAGCAAGGTGGGTGTGAAGGCTCACATGAGCTCATGGATTGAACCCGAGTGTATGAAACCATCAAGTGAAACGCTTAGCGGAGGCTCCGAATTTGGGTGCAAGCCAACATTTTTGAGGGTGGTTGTATCCACTACAACAAGGCTCAAGGTTGTTCGTTATCTTCCAGATATCATCATCCGTGAAAATATCAAATGTAAACCATG
Source organism: Pinus taeda (assembly GCA_000404065.3). NCBI lineage: Eukaryota > Viridiplantae > Streptophyta > Pinopsida > Pinales > Pinaceae > Pinus > Pinus taeda. Next base: position 131,736 of record APFE031646098.1, on the reverse strand, counting down.
TCAATTTGGTAATCAAACTAGAGTTCAATTCAATTCCAAAGAAGGATCAGCATGTAAGCGTCTTGAACTCATTCATAATGATTTGTGTGGACCAACAAGGAAGAGGTCACCTCGTGGAGAAGAGTACTACATTTTATTCATTGATGATATTTCTAGAATGTGTTGGATTTGTTTACTAAAACATAAATATGAAGAATTTTAAAAGTGTAAAGTATTCAAAGATTTAGTTGAAAATAAATTAGATATAAAAATCAAATGTCTTAGATCGGATCTAGGAGGAGAATTCATATTAGATGATTTTTTTGAATTTTGTAAATAACATGGAATAAAAAGATAGTTTTATGTTTCTAGAACTCCTCAAAAGAATGGTGCGGTGGAAAGAATGAATAGAATAGTTCAACAAATGGCTCGAGCTATGCTTGACAAGTCTCGAACTCCTGACACCTTCTGGGGTGAAGTTGCACATACTGTAGTAAGTATTCTCAACGAATAATCTCATGTACATGTAAATAGTCATCAAACTCCATATGAACTTTGGTATGGTAAGCCTCTTATTGTAAAACACTTTAGAGTTTTTGAAAGAAAATGTTTCATCAAAAAGACTGATGAAAATCTTGGTAAGTTTTAACCCAAATCAGACAAAGGAATATTTCTTGGTTTTTCATCTAGAAGTAAAGGATACAAATTTCATAATAAGAGACTTTGAATTTTTTTTGAATTCATTGATGTTGTAATCGATGAAGCATGCCGAAATCTAAAATAGGTGACATCAACAAGGGAAAATGATAATAATGAAGATGGTGAATGCTTTCCCATATCAAATCGAAATGATATAGAGGAAGAAAGAAATGAAGCACCAGAAGAAGATACATCTGACAGGGAAAGGTTCCATTTAGGTATGTTCAAAAGAATCATCCAACATCTCAAATTCTAGGAGAAAAAGGGTATGTAGTATAAACAAGAAGAACTCTTGTAGGATGTTATAGTTGTCTAGCACTATTATTCTCCATAGAACCACAAAATGTAAATGAAGCTAACAGAGATGAATGTTGGGTTATGGTTGTGGATGAAGAACTTCACAAAATTGAAAAGAATGATACTTGGGAATTAGTTCCTAGACTGCATGATAAAAATGTTATAGGAACAAAATGGATATTCAAGAATAAGTTGAATGAAAATGTAGAGGTTATTTTAATAAATAAAGGCTTGTTTGTAAAGGGTATGCTCAACAAGAAGGTATAGACTTTGAAGAAACTTTTGCACCTATTTCTAGACTCGAAGCAATAAGAATGTTTCTTTCTCTCTCAAGTTTTTGAAAATTGAGAGTTTATCAAATGGATGAAAAATCTACATTTCTTAATGGATATTTAGAAGAAGAGGTATACATTGAACAAGAAGAACGATTCATTATGGAAAACAATGAAAATCTTGTATGCAAACTCAAAAAGGCTTTATATGGGCCGAAACAAGCTCCGAGGGCAAGGTATTATCATCTTGGAAAATATCTTCAATAACAAGGTTTCACAAAAGGATTTGCAAACAACAAATTATACACAAAAATTGAGAATGATAAACTGGTAATTATTGTTTTTTATATTGATGATATCGTCTTTGACAGTAATGAAGAATCTATGAGTCAAAAATTTTCTTCTCTTATGAAGCAAGAATTTCAAATATCTTTACTTGGAGAAATAACGTATTTTCTTGGTCTACAAGTGAAACAAATAAAATATGGCATATTTATTTCAAAAACTAAATATCTCAAGAAAATTTTGAAGAAGTACGGAATGGAAGATTCCAAACTAGTATGTACTCTAATGATAACAAGAGGTAGTCTCAGTTCTAATGATGAATCTCCTACAGTGAATCGGCCAGAGTACAAATCTATGATTGTAATTCTACTTTACCTAACATGTACCAGAGCATATATCATGCATGCAATAGGAATTGTTGGAATATTCCAAGCCAATCCGAAGGAATCACATCTTTAGGTAGTAAAAATAATATTCAAATATCTCCAAGGAACTCAAGCCTTTCGTCTATGGTATCCTAAAGATTCAGATCTCACTCTTCATGCATATCCAGATGTAGATTGGGCTGGAAGTGTTGATGACTGAAAAAGCACTAGTGGAGGTGCATTTTATATGGCATCACGATTAGTAGCTTGTTTTAGCAAGAAACAGAGTTTGATTTCCTTATCTACAATTGAAGCAGAATATGTGGTTGCAGCATATTGCTACACAAAACTACTCTAGATTATGCAAATATTACAAGATATTCAAATAACATGTTCTCAAATGATCTCCATCCTATGTGATAATAAAACTACTATTAGTATTTCAAAAAATCCAGTCATGCACTCCAAGACAAAGCACATACCCATTAAGTACCACTTTCTACGAGAACAAGTGCTTGAACAAAAGGTTAAATTGGAGCATGTTCCCTCCAAAGGACATGTTCATAATATATTTACCAAATCTATTCCCAGAGAAACATTTGAATATCTCAAACAAAATCCGGGAGTTGTTCTACCTCATCCTCCTGTTAAAACCTATTTATTAGATCCAGAGGAATACACGGATTTCATGAACTAGAGTTACATATATACGTGAGCTTCTATGCTGGTAGTAGTGTATGTGTTTTTCTGATAGAAAAAGAGTGGGTCAGACTCAAAATTAGTGACTGACATGCTTGTATAGTTTGATGTTGATTGATACAGTCTATTGATATGCTTTTCCCATTGATGTTTATTTATGAAGATGCAAAGGTAGCACAAGTTCAAGGGTAGTATTAGCCTTTGAAATACAATGCATTGTTGGCATCATGGTTGCTAAATTCAGTTATGGTCTCAGTTATTAATGTCATTTTCTGAAAAGGTCATGTAAAGACCTATGGTGTTGTTGCACTAAAAATTGTCACCTTGACATTCTGCAATCTATGTGAGTCCATTACCACTCATACTTTCCTCCTTTGCAAGTCTTGTGCCTCAATTCCTCATATCAAGCCTTGAAAATAAGAGAAAGCCCTCAAAAGTCTCTAAAACTCTGGTTCTGCACTTTCTCTTTGCATTACCTACAGTCTCACACCTAATGGTCATGTCTCCTGTGCACCTGACCACTCTGTCTCTGTGTTATGGGTATGGACCCCTGTAAAAGCTCGGCACTCTTTTCATATTTTACGAGTCAAAAAAGAGCTTAAAGAGGACTCCAATGTTTCACTTTTTCGTAAATGTTGAAAGAGTCTGAAAAAGTGATAAAAGTATGCTCTTTGTTGAAAAATGATCAATTTTCCCAAAAAATCCAATATTCTGCACAAAAACTCAAACCATTACTCGTACCTGTTTAAGATAAATAAAAATGTATTAAAAAATTTACCTTTTTAAAGTGAAAAATAAATAAATTAAAAATTCATTTATTTCAAAAAACTTATAAAGAGGGCTTTTCTAACTTCACTTTTACCATTTGAGTTCAAAGTTAGAAGTGAGAGCTTTTGGGTAAGAAAGTTTCTGTGAAGATTCTGGAAAAACCGTCTATTGGAATCGAAAACTATCAGCTCCAGGTAATCCACATCCTCCTTAACTTGCATTTCATCCATTTAGATTTTGATTTTAGGCTTTAAATTTGATTTTTGGAGGAGAAATTGGTTTAGAAAATCGCTCACAAGGGTCTGCAGGTGCAACATGTGGCCCTTGCGGACCCTAAGTTTTTTTCCTACAAAGAAAAAAGTTGTGGGTCCGCACCTATTGCTTACAATATGTGTGGACCTATGCATTGTTTCTAAGTAGCAAGTGCGGACCCTATTGAAATGGATTTTAAAAACTTAAATTCCTCCATTTTTTGCCCAAAATTTTTCAAACTAAATTGTTATAATATGTTTTTTTGCATTGTAGGGCACTCAAAATGCTTATTTGGCAAGCACGTGAGCACGAGGATGTAGATCTTGCCACAATAAATCATATTCCTACATTGCAGGCATTGATAGCATGCAAACTGTTTAAGTTCTGGGCCATACCAGGCATGAGGGCCCAAGTAGATCTCTTGCAATGGATGGTAGACAGATGGAACACACAGGACTAGTGCTTCGTGATTGGTGGCCACCAGCTTGAAATCAAGCTAGAGGATATATATTTTTTGACTGGTTTTCCGAAGAGAGGCAAACAATTATCTCTTTTCAGGACTAGGCCAGGTGGCCAATCTATCGCTAGTCTCCCATTGGAGTTTTGCAATGATCAAACAAAGGATAAATGGATTGATATTAAAATTATCGATCGTCCTGAACTTAAGGTTATTGCGTTCACTGTTACCAAGCTATGTGAGAGTGCAGCATTACATGTGGCTATTGGATCCTAGATGCAGATGGCTATAGACTGTTTTCGAGGCACCATATTCAATTGGTGCGAGGTTGTCTTGGCAAATGTGAAGGTTCAACTAACCAGAGCAAAGAATGGACAGCTGAAAATATTTGGATATGGATTTATTGTGGTCAGCTTAGCTCTAGAGAGGATCCCCATGCTAGCCCCGTAGCATATTCCTGTTGATGCTGGTCTTCCTCGAGAGCCTAGGATACTTCACTGGATTGCTTTGATGGCCCGTCACTATGAGGAGGGTTAAGAGGTTATTCGATTTCCACCTGTGTATTTTCGTTTGTTAAACAAAAAACTTTTTGCAATTCAGGATTTTCCATATTCCAGGATGGATTATTGCGGTGACGTAGACATGACTCTTCCACTAGGAGAGCAATGGGATGATTCAGGTAAAAATTATTTTCAACACTTTCTAAGTTTTAATTAATTTTTTTTTATTTTAAATCGTCCAAAGCTGACAATCAAAATTCTTAAATGTAGATGTGGGTCTACGACGACCAGATGGTCTCTAGCCTTATGAGAGGAGACACCTAGCTGCAACAATACCGGCCCCATAGCACCAATCAACAGAGATCCTGACCGACTTGGAGCATCATTTATAGCACTTCATAGTAGATATTATAGACACGAGCATAGATGATATTCCACTTAGGTTACAGAGATATGTGATTAGGGTCCCAGGACCTTTTAGGAGTTTCCTGTGTAGGGTGGGCCGAGCAGTGGTTTCTTATCGTGATCATCACCTGAATAGGATGATCGTTTTTGTAGACTCACACGACATTTTTGTCTTTTTCTATTATCATTTTTGCCGATCATAAGGTGTTTTTCAACCTATGATCGAAGACGATGTATTTTTTTTTTAAACACTACTTCTATGCTATGATATATCATTATTACTAGCTATCTCGTGTAACATGTTATTGAATGTTCTTAAATTTACTGTTTTAACTATTGCAAATGTCTATTTATCATAGAAGAAGCAACTGCATCTGCTAATGTATTTAAATGTCTTGGAATATGCTGATATTCAATGTAATCAAATTCTAATTCCAAGAGACAAACTCTCAAAAATAACCTTAATAATACTAGATTTTTGATGGCATAAACCCTGTTAAGCTGTAATACAACGAGTTCAAAATCCAACCTAACAATCAAACTTCGAATCCAAAATGAGATGGATTCAGATAATAACTCAATCACTACACTATACTCTGCAATGTTATTCATTGTTTCACCAAGGCTTACCCCATGTATAGATACTAACTCATCAGAGGGTGAATAGATAATCCAAGATGCGGAAGAAATATTCCGTGTATTACGACAAGCACCATCAACAAAACCAATGTATGTTTGAAGAGATGTCGAATCTACAATATCAAGAGTAAAATCAAGATAAGCAGGAATAATGATAAGAGCACTCTCTAAACCAAGCACACTTTTCTAATCTAAAGCACACCAACTGTAAAGAAACTAATCTAACAAAAAATGTCCACCCAGAATTTAAGCATAATATCTCTTCAGATAAAGTCCATTTCTGGGTTTACCCAAATAGAAACCATCAAGATCTATCAATTCATAAGCCCCTTTTGCTAGCTTTTGCTTAACAATGTAAGGACCATGCCACATAGGTACAAATTTTCCAGCCCCTAACTTATCGTTCGCTTGATCATATAGTAAAACTAGGTCTCCTTCTGAAAAATTACGAGGTGTAACATTTCTATCGTACTAAGCTTTCATTCATTTCAAATGAGTCTCGTTTGCTAATGCAATAGTGAGTCGATTCTCATCTAGCTGAGCTAAGTACAAAAAACGTTTCTCCTCTTCAGAAGTAGCTAGGAGTAATTCTATGGCTAATTGTAATGACAAAATTTCACATTCAATAGGTAGCACTGCTTCCAAACTATAGACTAGTTGAGAAGGAGTGAAACCCGTTGATGTTTTTACTGAGGTTCAATATGCCCAAAGTGCTGAAAATAGCATGGTATGCCAATTTGACTTATGAATACCAATGATTTGTTGAATCATAGTGACTAAAAATTTATTAATAGCTTCAACCAGACCATTAGCTTGCGAGTAATATGGAGTAGAACTATCGTGGCGCAAGCCAAGTTGATCTGTCAGTTCAGTTGTCATGATATTTCGAAAGTGATTTCCATGATCAATAATAATATCTTGAGGAACACTGAATCTAGAAATTATATGATTGAATACGAAAGTTGCAACAGTTTTGCTGTTTACTGAAAATGTAGGCATCGCCTCGTCCCACTTAGTAAAATAATCTACCGCTAGAATAATATATGCATGCCCCCCAGCCTAGTGAGGGTTACATGTAATAAAGTCAATACCCCACTTTGCAAAAGGACCGAAAGAAATTATAGGGTGGAGAGGAGTGGGTGGAGCACACGTCTTACAATGAAAAATTTGACAATTGTGGAATTTCCAAACTGCATAGATACAATCTTTCAATAAGGATGGCTAGAAATAACCAGCGTGTAATATCTTTTGGGTTGTGGCAAACCCAGACATATGACCGCCACATGCTCCAAAATGACAGTCATTCAAAACCTTCTTAGTTTTTTCATGAGTTAGACAACGTTGGAAAACAAAATCCACCCCTTGACGATAAAGTGTATCACCAATAATATTGTATTGTTGGGATTGGAAACGTATTTTCCGTCACTGATATCATGAGATTTTAGGCTGAAAATATTGGGTTTGGAGATAAACAATAATATATCCATACCAAGGGTCAAGAGTACTAATAAGAAACAAGGATTCATCTACAATGGGCTGCTCCACCACAATTTTAGTATCAGTATGCAGGAAATCACACATCAGTTCAGCAAAAACCAAAGATTTCTTTAACTTGGGTTTTTCAAATTCCAAGTCAAATTCCTACAGGATAACTATCCATTTGGAATACTTGTCTGCTAGCAATTTTTTGGTCAAGATATACATCATAGGGTTACAGTTAGAAATTACATGGTTTTACATAATAAAATGTAGTGATGAAATCTTTGGATAGCTTGAAGAGCTACCAAGGCCAATTTCTCCACATGCAAATATTTAAGCTCAGTCAAATGCAGAGTGCAACTAAGAAAGAAAATCACATGTTCATTGTTGAATTCATCTTTCTGAACTAAAATCATCCCAATGGTGGAATGAGAAGCGGTGAGGTACAAAAAGTAATCCTAGTTGTAGTTGGGAGGATGCAGTAATGGTGCATGGGTTAACGCGTGTTTAAGTGCATCAAAAGATTTATTAGTGATCTCATCGCAAAAGAATGGAGTATTCTATCAACAACTTGGTAAAACATTTCGTTATCTCGGCGTAGTTAGGAATGAAACATTGTAAAAAATTTTCTTTCCTTTTCAAACTTTGGAGTTGGTGAAGAGTTGAAGGAGGAGGTAATTTTACGATAGCTTCAACCTTCGAGGGATTGACACAAATGTCAGCTTTTGAATCAACAAATCCCAGTAAGCGACTCGTTTCTACGTAGAATACACATTTGTGTGGATTCAGCGTAATTCAATAATGCCTACATCTCATAAAGATAGATCGTAAATGAGTGAGATGATCAGCTCTACGCATTGAATCGGTAGGTAAATCATCGAGATAAGGCTGCACAATGTGCTTGATGTCATGAAATACGTAAGACATAGCCCTTTGAAAATTTTCTCCAGTGTTCTTCAATCCAAAACGTAATTGGCAATAAGAAAGGGTCCCCCACAGACAAATGAACGTTGTTTTAGATTGATCAGCAGGGAGTATGTTGATTTGATTGTAACCAAAAAAACCATCCATAAAGGAGAACATTTCACTGCTGGCACAGCCATCAATAATTTGATCAATATAGGGGGTTGGATAATTGTCTTTAGGACAAGATCGATTAATATCCCTATAATCAATACATATTCTTATCATTCCTTGTTTTTTATTAATAGGAACTATATTCGATACCTAATCTGTTAAAGGAATTCGATAAATGAAACCTGCATGAAGTAATTTCTCAACTTCAGCTTTGATAGCAACAACTTTTCTTGGATGTGTCTAACGTAAACGTTGTCAGACACGTTTAGCATCTTGGTATGTTTTAATTTCATCGACAACAATTTATGGATTGATTCCTGGGATTTCTTCATATGACCAGGCAAACATGTCATAGAATTCTTGAAATAGGGCTTTATAAATTTGGATTTCATTGTCCGTACAGGAAGCACCTATATTAATGTTTTCAATAATTCTGAGCTTAACTGAAATGTCAATAGGAACCATTCGAGATATATTTCCCAAATTTAACTCAGAATCAGAGTGTTCCAATGGATTCTGTGGTTCTTTGACATAGTTAGTAGTAAAAGTAGATGAAAAATCATTTTCAAAATGATCAATCTCACGCAAAAACGAAGATCGGTGATGAAGATATTCCCATGGTAAATCATCAACAGAAAAAAGTTCACGAATCTTCTCATCAGTATGAACAGGATTAAAAAGTGTTGTTGTAGCTGAGGTTGATATCAAAAGTGATTCCCCGTGGACCACATTCGTTAGATTAGTTTCGGTTGAACAAGAATCAGAAAACGACTGTACAGCTTGATATGAAATTTGAAATGGACTCAAAGGCATCACACCACAAAATGAATCCACCTTAGAATCAGAACGTATGATCCAAGTATTATCAAAAGAAATAGTGCTCGATGAAATCATATGAATAGTTGCAATAGAAGGTGACATGTTAGGAGGAGAGAAGGAAAAAGTTCCTAGTAAACCAGAATCTTTAATCAAACCTACTCCAACATCCTTGTAAGGGATAGTTGTTTTACCGACATGCTGAATACTATCTATAGAAGCTGGGTCGGATGAGAAATAAGTCAGCTAGTCTATCGTAAGGATCTTTCCATTATGAGGAAACTTGATAAGCTGAAAGACTGATGAAACAATAGCAGTCATAGCATAAGAGGAACTGCAACCCAGGAGAAGGTTTTAATATAGAGGGGCATCAACTACTTCCACATTTAGATTTACAGTTTTGCCTTCGACCCCTATAGGTAAATCTTGAAAAATACCAAAAGTATCGAACCCTCGGCCATCAAAAGCCTTTATAATTGTTGAAAACTGATTGAGTGCAGAAGAACGAAGCAATCTCTAACACTGGATCGACATAATACACGTAGAAGCCCCTTCATCAATCATACTCTGAAAGCAAGGTCTATTTTTGACTAACATTGGAATCTGGAAAGCCATTTGATGAGGCAGGCGGGGTGTACTATTTTCTAAATCGAAGATTATTAGGTTCAAATCCTGAATATCAATTGCTCCTATAGTAGACAATAGTACTTTATGCTCTGTTGGGCACAACTGCAGCACTTCCAAAGCTAACATTGCTGAAGGGGAAATAGCTAAGTCTTCAACATTGTTATAATTCTGAGCAGCTCTAGCATGTGGATTTAAAGATGATTTCCGAAGTATACCTTTAGTAGGCAGTTTGATTACTAAGTCAGGGTTGGGTTTGTCGATCTGTAGTGGATTGGAACTAAGAGGAGGTGAAGTTGATGTGTTTGAATTAGAAGATTCTGCTTCTTTACCACCAACAGGATTTTTACTACCATACTCTTGCGATCACATCACAATCCTGACATGAGACATCATCATAATGGGTTCTTCTGAGGCATTCGAGGAAGAACTAATCATCTTACTATCTTGACTGGGAAAAGGATCCTTCAAGAAAGCAAGCATTTGTGAACCTTTAACAATTTTCGAAACCTCTGCTCGATGGGTAGTCTTTGGTATAATGATCCTCATCACAAATGAAACAAGGATAGTGAGGCTTATGTTTTTCGTCAGTAGATTCATTTTTATCTGTTTTATATTTCGAATTTTGTTTTTTTTTCTTCATCCCCTTCTTTTTACTACCAGTTTTTGATTTGGTTGTAGATGAGTCTACGACATGAATGTCGGCAAACATTTCAACGAAAGAATATCCTGTCGAGGAATCAGGTAAAGTTATTATAGGAGAAGAATTATTTGAATATTTATTCTTACTTTTAGTACTAACTGAGCCAATCATACCATCGAAAACATGAGACCCTGAAGGAGCTGCAGTTATTTGATTATGTTTTGGAAGATCAAGGATTTTTTCATGTAAAGTACCTGACTGCATATAGATGAGGTCAAGGTACTAAGCCTGAGAAATGACTTGATCTTTAGTAACAACTCCTCCCTTAGATACATCTTCAGTGATTTTGGGTAACAATGATTTAATGAACCATTCCGTTAAAATTTGATCCAGAATGAAAACTTTCACTAAACGCCTTCTACGTTGCCATTCATGAATACAATCAGAAATATAAGTGGACGTGGATTGTTTTTGTGAAGTTAATAGTTTTGTGCCATTGTCGTATCTAACAGGCAACTGAAAATGAGTTAAGAAAGAAGTGTCTAACTGATTGAAATTATAAAAAGAGTCTCGTGGTAACTCAATGTACCATTTGGCGTCAATACCAATAAGATTTTATTGAAAAAGACGCAATCGAATTGAATCATCAATGATTGAATTAGATGCACAACAAAGGTGATAAGTCATAACATGATTTGACAGATCCTCTCCTGACTTACCCTTAAATTTTAGGATATCATCAGGCAACTTACTAGGCATTGGTGGCCAATATGGAAGATAATAAATCGAATCGTTCATAAGGCACGAAAAATCAGGTAAATCAAAAGTTGCAATAAACAGTAACTGACGGTTAGGGTCATGAAAACCTTGAGTGACAAGACTAGCTCTAGGAGGAGGATATCCGGGATAACCTGGAATTGGATTTTCATTAGGAATGTTATAACCTCCTGGGAAACCAAGATTAACTCGACCAAACTGGGGTTGTTGAGGTTGTTGATAAGTATAACTAGGATATGGTTGATACAAATAAACTGGGTTTTGTACAGTAGGAACGAATTGATACTGTCCCTGGTATAGTTGATAAGTGAATTGCTATTGACTTGTGACAACCATACTTGGACCAACTTGTCCTGCAGGCATCTGTACCGAAGTTTGAACTATAGGTCTTGACTGTGGCACAGAGACTTGAGGAATTTGTACTGATGCAGGGATAGTAGAAATCGGAGCTACAAATACTCCAGAAACAGGTGTGGTAGGTTGAATAGAAGTTGCAGCAGTTGCAGTAGCAGTTCGAGGTAGAGTTTGAGGTGAGCTAGGCCCAGGCTGCTGAACTAAACCAGCTACAGAGGTTTGAACAATAGGCTGGACAGGTTGCTGTGTTGGACCACAAACCAAAGATTGTCCAGGTTGATTAGATAACTACACATTAGATTTCATAGTTTGTTGAGTTTGAGACGGATCCCACGCCATATTTATTCTAGAGTATGGACCCACAAAAAGTTGAGCATATGGAGCACCATAACCTGGTTGCACGTAAGGCTGATAATTAAGCGGCACGTTTCCATCTCCTTGTAAACATTATTGACCAGAAGGTGGTTGGAAACCTTGAGTTGGGTACTGAACTTAAGGTTGATAACCCTGAGGCATGTACTGAAATTGGGGTTGACCTTGAGGTATGTACTAAAACTCGGGTTGACCTTGAGGTATGTACTGAGTCTAGGGTTGACCTCGAGGTATGTACTAAGTCTGGGGTTGAAATTGAGGTATGTACTATCCCGAAGGTATGTATTGTCCATGAGATTGCCCCCCAGGTGGTAAGTGACTACCTTGAGGTTTCCCCCCAGGTTGTAACTGACTACCTTGAGGTTTCCCCCTAAGCGGTAATTGACTGCCTTGAGGTTGAGGATTTGGAATACTACCAGACATCATAAGGATTTCTTCTGTGTTCAACGCCTGAGTTCCATTACTACCAGCTGATAACTCATGTTCAGTTGGTTGAGGAGATGCTCCTGAAAAAGTACCAGTGAGTGACTAGTACCTTGAAGGAATAGAAGGACCGCCATATAAAAATGTTTCCGGTGATTGGGAAAACATAGATGATTGTCTTGACATGATCGATGAAGGATAATAACCTCTTGGTGTAGGATGAAAAGGAATTCGAGCTGGTGAGAAACTAAGACCTGGGTTTTCTAAAAACATTGTCAATGATACATACCAAGAGTTACTCCTAAAAGGACTGTAGAATATTGATTCATGCTCCCTAAGATTTAAAGTTGGTTGGTTTTCGAGAAGAGTTACATCTCCATTTGGACTAACAAGTTCTTCAATAGAAATGAGGCCAGAAGGAAGATTTTGAGTAATTTTATTTCCTACTCTGGGTGAACCAGGACCGCTAGAAGTTGGAGAAGCAAATCCTGAAGTTGAAGTAGCAGCAGGTTTAGTGTCAGGCTCAGAAATTTTAGGTTCATCAGCTAATTCACTGGAAGGAGAAATACTATCAGTAACTTCGGAAAATGAAATTGGCTCTTGAATATACTCTGTTGTTTGTATTTGATAATCAAGATGAACAATTAAAGATGACTCTCTGGCTTTTGGTGATCCAACTCTACTATCACTAGGTGATAAAAAAGCTCATAGCCCTTCAAGCTGGCTTTGTGTAAACTCGGGAGGTTTCCCTTAAATTCTACGAGATTATCTCGATAATTCAGCCATGATTAAATATTAATTAATCACACACCAACCAAGAAAATTTCAATAAAACCACCTAAAGTCTCTAAAGAAACAAACACTTGAATCACACGCCTAAAAAATCTAAGAGTTTAAACCACACACAAACAATAGCTTCTCGTGCTAAAAGCACTAGTTGGTGATGAAATCCAATGTAGTAGAAGTTTAATACAGAATGGGTAGTTGGAACAGTTACCCCGACAACCTGCTTAATGAAACAGACTGGCATAACTTTCTTCACAAAACCATTTCGAGTGAAGAGAACCCCCAGAGAGTCCAAGTGAGTCTAGTCGACGTATGCTCCAGTTACAGTGAGATCCTTCCTCCATCGTCACCTTAGGAAATAATCTTAAGTTTATGGACACCAAGGTTACGAACAACAACAAATACAACTGGGGGAACAATCTACAATCCGATCTACACACAAGGGCAGAGTAATAAAGCTCAATCCCCTTGAAGGCTCCCCAACATGGTCAATCTGAGTTTTACCAACAACTGACCCCAAACTCCTGAACAATGGTTAATATGAGGTTTACCGTTTATAATATGCGCAAACTTCTATCTTTCCCAATTAGATAGAATTGATTGTCTCAAAGGTTCAAACATGATCTCTTGATTGACTCCTTTAAAAGAAGCTTCCCAGAATGTATCAATTACAATTGGATTTATTTCCTACTGCAAGATGTATCTACTTGTTTGTTTTAACTATCTTGGAGAGTTAATTACTCCCTACTCCAAGATACTAGCCTAAGCTACATTGGTGATAAGAGCCCTAGAAATAGAAAAGATTACTAGATCAAATTTAATTAAGCGTTGCTTTTGTGGGTTGTTCTTTAAGTCAATAGGTATGGAAATGAAACTTTGATGGTGTGAAGACTCAACTCCAAAAAGACTATAAAGATGCACCTAAAATGATAACCAATTCATTTTTCTTTCAATGAAATTCTAGCTAAAAGAAAGAATTTGAGAATGCAATTCTTTTAAGAAACAATTCTTTCTTTCAACATGGAAATAAAAATTTGTATTTTTCAATAAGAACTGAAAATGAGACTACTAATTAATGCTCGCAATAAATCCCTTTCTCTTTTCAAAACTCGAAACTACAAAAAACAATTTGCTTCAAAAGAGATCTACAAGTTCTAGAAAAACACTCAAAACTACAAAAAACTAATTTTGAGATCCAAAAACTTTTAAAAACCTAAATTGAATAAAAAGCTTCAATTCTTTTTGAGGATGTTTTACTTAGTTGTTCAGTAAACTAAGGATTCATTTGTTCAGAATAATAAATCAACCAAAAACATCTAGATATGTTTTCTTTTTTAAAAATGAAATTCAAAACTTATAACACAGTTTGCTCAAAGATTTGCAAGGAGAAAACCAAATCTAGTTCTCACAAAGGATAGAATTCACAACCAAGTCAGACTCATCAAGAAGACAAAAATACATTAAGGCAATCTAAGGTTTCTCAAGCTTTTGATCTTTGAGTCACTATAGAGACCAAGTGAAAACCACTCCAAGCATGCAAAACTTCTAGAAAATCATGTAAAACAAAAATACCATTGGAACTCACTCACAATAGATTTTTGACAGGAAAAATGTAGATCTAGGCAGACACTAAAAACCCTAAATGAAACCTAAACTTAACTGGAAGAAAATATTTTAGATTTTTCAAAAAAATTTACATGGTCCGTAGGCTTCTAGAAGAAACAGGTGTGGTTTCGCTCTATTTACTAATGGAAAAATACAGAGATGCCCACACTATCTGTAAAGAGAAAGTGAGGTCCCCTGAAAACTTAAAAAAAAAAAACAAAAAATAATCCAGATTCTAAAAACTACCCAAGCCAACATACATCAATCAAAAACCAGAAACGAAAACAAGTTTCTCAAATCAAAGACAAAGGAAAACGAAAAACCAAATTTAGTCCCCCAGTGGAGTCGCCAATTTGTTGGCTGGATAAATCGATCTTGTGGACAAGACTGATCTCCCTAGTATCAAAAGATAGTCTAGCAACAAATAGACAAATAAATCTATCTTTCTCTAGACATATACATTTACAAATAAATACTATAAAGGTGTTAAGACCCTACCTTAGGTCTAATGCTTATTCGTAGTAGCCATCCTTCAATCATTCGAAAGAGTTAACTTTGAGGACATGCAATCATAAACAATCAAACATTAAATTGCACCTACATAGCAAATATCATACATCATGTCTATTATGGTGATCAAGGAATCCATAAAATAAACCTTGAACCAACACATTGAGAAAAAGAAACTTATTTTTATTAACTTTGAAGTACAAGAACCTTACAGCATTTTCATCCTTGATGTTGAACAAGCTCTTCCTAGGGTCCGAAATAGGAATTTCCTTTACTTTGACAAGCCTTGTACTCTTCCAAATGAGATCATAGAGGTATGTAATCTCTCCTCATAAAAACTCAACTAAGAAGAGTAAGTTCCAACAACATTTCACCTCAAAAATATTCATCTTCTAACCTCCTTAGTAACTAGTCCAATGCTTCTTTTTATAGTGCAAGGAAGGAGGTTACAGGTCCACCTATGAAGGGATAGGATCCTCCTTCAAAGGGATAAGCTCCTCACATCAAGGGGTTAGCTCCTTAAGGTATGGGATGCATGAACATTACGAGAGCGAACTTGCCACCTCAAGATTCCTTCCAAAAGCTTCTAGAAATGACGAAATTAAAAGGCGGTCCACTTACAGCTCTTTTCTGACCATATAAACATGAAAAGATCATTGTACTTTTGTCATTTCAAGTTTGATACTGGTTATAAAATGATGTTTCTTTGATCAATTTTTTACTTTTTCGGATCAGGGCCACTAATTATGAAAAGTACTCCTTGATCGTAATGGTCAAGTGGTTCTCTCGAGTATTATTTTATACTTTTTCTGGTTCAAGGGACACAAATTTACAAAAAAGGACCCCCATGGAGTTTTCTTAAGTTTTTCTTCTGACTCCCTAAAATTGAAAAACACCGAGTTTTCCTATACTGGATTAAAATTTAACAATAAAGGACCTGTTCAATTTTAAACAGGAACAAATCGCTCCTTCTTAGGGTTTGAATTTTAAACTAAGTTGGACTCATCTAAAGCATGATCTTATAAACAAGCAAATGTTATCCTCCTCAAGCTTGTCAAAAATAAAGAGGCACTTGCCAGAAATGATGGGGGAAAAGAGAGAAAAAAGAACATGTTTTTTACAGTTTGTTTTTTGGAAAAGCCGTTAACCACTCTTGAACACGACATTTTTCATTCACCTGGGTTTGGAAATCCTTCGCCTAACAGTTAATCAAACCACATTGAAAGTCTTCAGTCGATTTCTAGGTATTAGCTTTGGGTCAATTGTCACCAAGCCATCTCAGTGTCGTTATGTGTTCAAGAGATCATTTGAAACAAACCATTCATCTGCAAAATATTTGTCATCCATTTTGACCATCCGCAAGTCAGTCCTTGTCGATATATTTCTTCAAAAATTGATTATGATTTCGTGTTGTGGGCTTGCCTATGATGAATCACTTTCTATCAACATTAGCTCATTATCTAGGAAGTTGATCTAGAAATATTAAGTACCTTGAAATCTGCATGCCCTAATGGGAGATTTCTCGCCTTCGATGATAGGTTGCGTCATTGACCTTCGATAAAAGGATTCTATGACATGTTCAACTTTGAATCATTTATTCACATTTTATGGATTGTACTGAGTACTTTGAGAGCCATTGAGATTACTGGTGGTTTCTCTCACACTTGTTAACAGTTTGCATTATTGACTGGTAATTAATTGGATTCTACCATGTTCGACTTTGACACATTCATTCACATGGATAGAATCGTACTAGTTCGGGAGGCAAAAATAAAGACTTGGGATGTAGTTTCTACCATCCAGGCTATGAGGAATTTTGTTATTCATTATACAGTGGACTATTCATAAATAGATGGTTGTGCCCATACTGTGCCTACACATGTCTATACTCTTGATGTATTAAAAAATCATTCCTGTATCAGAACAATTTAGTCAATTTTCTAGTTAGTTTTGATCTAAGTAATTAAATGCCTACTTCAGCGATGATATGTCTACATATATATATATTTTTCATTGAATTTTTTTATAGGTTTTGATTGGGGTGTCCACAGGCTGATCCTTGAAATGATATAAAAAGAGTACTTCACTCTTCATACATGACAGACTCTATCTTCATCTATTACATACTTCGCATTTTAGGGGGCAATCTGTTGCACTAAAAATTGTCACATTGACATTCTGCAATCTGTGTGAGTCCATTACCAGTCATACATTCCTCCTTTGCAAGTCTTGAGCCTCAATTCCTCTTATCAAGCCTTGAAAATAAGAGAAAGCCCTCAAAAGTCTCTAAAACTCTAGTTTTGCACTTTCTCTTTGCATTACCTGCGGTCCCGCACCTAATGGTCATTTCTCTTGTGCACCTGACCGCTCTGTCTCTGTGTTATGGGTGCGAACCCCTGTAAAAGTTAAAAAGGTGCAAGTATATTCTAAAAACTCACTTTTAGTCATTTCTAGAAGCTTCTGGAAGGAATCTTGAGGTGCCAAGTTCGCTCTCTTAAGGTTCATGCATCCCATACGTTAAGGATCTAACCCCTTGATGTGAGGAGCTTATCCATTTGAAGGAGGATTCTATCCCTTCATAGGTTGACCTGTAAACTCATTCCCTACACTATAAAAAGAAGCATTGGGCTGGTTACTAAGGAGGTTAGAAGCTGAATATTTTTGAGGTGAAATGTTGTTGGAACTTAGTCTTCTTAGTTGAGTTTTTATGAGGAGAGATTACATACCTCTTTGATCTCATTTGGAAGAGTGCAAGGCTTGTCAAAGTAAAGGAAATTCATGTTTCAGACCCCAGGAAGAGCTTGTTCAACATCAAGGCTGAAAAGGTTGTAAGGTTCCTCTACTTCAAAGTTAATACAAATGAGTTTGTTTTTCTCAATAAGCTATTGATTCATTGTTTATTTTATGGATTCCTTGATCACCATAATAGACATGATTTATGATATTTGCTATGCAAGTGCTATTTAATGTTGCTTGTTTGTCATTGTAGGTCCTCAAAGGTAACTCTTTTGAATGATTGAAGGATGGCTACTACAAACAAGCGTTGGATCTAAGGTAGGGTCTTAACACCTTTATAGTATTTATTTGTAAATCGTATATGTCTAGAGAAAGATAGATTTATTTGTCTATTTGTTGCTAGACTATCTTCTGATACTAGGGAGATCGGTCTTGTTTGCAAGATCAATTTATCTGTCCAACAGGTGTAATAATATGCCTCTTTCTATTGTAGTATATCATGAATAAGTCCTTTTTGACACATGATGTAATGTGCACCCACATTATGGACAGGAAAGATGATGTAATGATTACAATCTTCAGTCATGCATGAACATTTTGGTGTATCCATAATTGGTTGGGTGATTGATCCTTGTATGAATCATTAGTGATAGGGAGATCATACTCACATAGTTGAGTTATAGAGTCATGTTATTCTTTTGAAAAATATTTCTGCAGATTCTACATGTACACGGGGGGGCACTCAACAAGTACTAAGGGGGAAATATCTTGGTCCACCCTTTGCCCTTGATGTCAAAGGGGAAGAGTACCTTGATGTTGCTTAATATATCTAAAAAGTTCTACATCTTGAAGTAATCAACACCAATATGGTTTCCATCAAGTCCAAAAAGGGAGATTGTTGGCATTATGGTACATGTCTTGTCAGTGATGGCAACACACATACAGGTCAATTTAGAATTGATAAAGGGAAAATCACATTATAACATGTCTATTCATAGGTAACAGAGTAATGGTACATAAGAACAAGATGATGGGACAAATTATTACTGATCATAATCAAGAAATTAAGTAAAGAGAATGGTTTAAGTTGTATACATTTTTTTCCCTAGTCCAAGTAGCATATACAAACGGGTATACATAATAAAAGGAGTGTATACATATGCACGCAGTTTCACAAAATAAAATCATGTATGGGATGGAAAATTAATGTTATAGAATACCAAGGGTCCATACCATAGTATTAGCCTATAATATTGAATGGAATAATAGTTACTTGATCTCGTCTAAGAATACCATAGATTGTAAGTGTGGTTTTGGTGCATGGTATTGAAAAACGCTCTAGTATATAAGGAGGAGAAGTTCAAAGGGCTAAGTGTGCAAGTGAAAGGTTTTTTCATGAATATTTCTATCTGAAGTATATTTTTTGTTGTAAGGGTAATGGTTATGATATAGATCTGAAACATATTGTGCACCCTTGGATACAATGTTGGATCAGGATCATGAGATCTGAAATGACTTATCATTGTATGATTTGATAATCAATACGCTAGGTCTAATTGCTATGCATGTTTTATTATCTAAATACTATGATGTAGGTATATGTTAAGTCTTCAAAAGTTGTGAAGTTTTAAGTCATTATTTGCAGATCTATACGTAGGTTCACCTTAGTGAACGCACGTATACATGTGAGTTGGCACTTCCAAGTAGCATATGTAGAGGAAGAGCTTGTCATTAAAAAATGAAAGATATATCTGATGAGGGATGTTTTTTTTACTATTGTTTGTTAATTATGTATCCATTAGATCTAAAGTAAAACTAATTCTATAAGGAGATTGAGTCTGGCTGAGTGGTTGATTGAATAAGAAGGGTGATTTTTGTTGCTATCTCTTTAGAACTCTATAATATGACAATAGATCTTTAGAATGTCTTTGGGTAGTACATTTTTTGGTTCATAAGTTTTATGATTCAATATCTTTAGAGGTATACGTAGGTTGGATTACAGAAAGTAGCGTATACACACAGATTGTCCTCATTGAATTATCCTATACATTTTGACATATCATTTTTGAGGTTGTAGTTGGTTGTGGTTGTTGATGTAGTGTTCTAGGTTTAGCTCTATGTTTTGGTGATAGTGATCTGACTGTTCATATTGATTGATTGTATTTTTATTCATAGTTGATGGGTTTCAATACTTGGTTGATATAGTTGTATTTGATTGTTGTATTGCAATGGTGATTGATTTTGAAATTCAATGTTACTGATGGGTCCAGTATGAAAATTTGATGAAACGTGGCCTACATATTGTGTTGATGTGTACCAGGAGTATCCTGTCTGAAAATTTATGAAACATGGTCACTGGATAAGGAGTGAAGGTGGTAGCCTTCTGTAGGTCAGCACCTACGTACTAGTAAACATATTAGTTGGTACAAGAAAGTTGTGTTCCTTCCAGTAGAAGTTCGAAAACACGTGAAGGTTGTAGCCTTCAGCAGGTAGATGTCCGCATACTGAAAACGTCTGCACTAGTACAAAAATTGTAAACACTTTTAATAATAAGAGAATTGAAGATTGCAATGACAAAATCAATGGTTTTTTTTGCACAGTAGATTTCCACCTGAAAAGTCCTGGTGTTCATGTGTGTTGCTTATGTGTATCAATTTATTCTATTTTTATTGCATCTGTATGCTGATTAGTAAATGCATCACACTCTGATCTAAATTCAACATATAATGAATTTGTTGTTTTACAAGTTTATTATATATAAGTTGGTTCCATTCATTATATTCATGAACATACCGTGTTTGGTATTTGTAAAATAGCATATACAGTTTGAAAAGGAAAAAATATTATTGTGAAAGTTTAAATATTGATTGAACCCCCCCCCCCCCTCTCAATAATTTTCCCAACATAATGACCTTTATAACATTGGCAACCCAAAATGGATAGACAAGTGTATCTCTATCTGTTAATACTGTTATCATGCAACCCTCCTTAACATCCTGTACAAAACCTCTGTAAAGGTCTTCCATGGCTTCATGTTGAGCATGTGATATTCTAGAAGAAAAAAATATTTATCTTTCCTCTACCCATTGAGAATTAATAATGCCTTGATATTTTTGTTGTTCAACAATGTGTCTTTCCTCCTGTTCATTTGGCATATTTTGTGGCTGAATAAATGTAGTCTTCAAAAGTGTATCTTCATTTCCTGATCTTGAAATGATATCGTTTTGGTTATTGAAAAAGGGCTCCAACCAAACCAAATCAACAACATCAAAGTACTCATATGTATCTCTAATACATCTTTTTTATTTCTTTGAGGCATTAAAAATAATTTATCTCTCTCTTATGCCTTCGTGCATTATGGAGTTCAACAACTGATTATAACAATACTATCTTTGATGCAAATATTGAATTTCAACCTAAAAAATGGTAAACCTGATGACAGCCCCTATTCTGCAATAGTTGAATTCTTCTTACCCCATATAAGTTTTTTTCCATCATTTTTTTTGATATGAAATTGGTTCTGGAAGCTAATGTCATTAAGTTTTTCAATGCATTTCTCCTCACCATGCGATTCCAGAATGAACCTTCGCATGTCAATAGTTTCTTCCAACACATGAAGAACAAGCTCTTGAATGTATGATTTCTTAATACATTCAGTTAATGCTGGCAGGCTCCCAACATGCTTCCTCCTTAATGTTACTAAAAAACTACTAAACATCTGATCAATATGGTCATGAGTGTTCCCAACAAGAAGAAAATTAACCTTTAAGTTTTTAAAAATTCTTAATTCAACAAGAATGTCTAGATATCCAAAAAGAACTTGATTTTTGTTTTCATGACTTGCAGATACAAAACTTTAGGAAGAATACCAGACCAATGGGAAAGCACATCATGGATTATAGTTATGGTAAGATATTCATCATTATGAATATTTGGATCTATGAAGTAAACCCTTGGAAACATCTTCCTTCCCATTAAAGTCCATACAGCCAATCAAGTGAAACTAAATAAATTTTTCTTTGTGTAAATTTTTTGGCATGTGGACAAAATGTGGAAAAAGTGTCTTATTCTGGTCCATACCTTAAATTATCAAACTCAAATATTTACTTTGATTATCATAATACTACTTTCGATTCTTACACAATTTTTGTCTTTCACTTGTTTGTTGATTTCCATTCTCTTGAAGTGCTTTGATAATAGAATTTACACATAAAATAAAGATTTCTTTTTAATAAATATGTTTTCATAATTGTAACTATCTAAGTTTTAAATAATGTTATGAACACATACTACTTTCTGACCCTTGACATTTATCCCTTTTTGATTTAAGATAATCACATGTATTGCAAACCCCCATCCTTGTCTTCTTAGGAATATCAACATTGTTGAATTTGTTCTTCCATATCCTTGTAAAATATGAATATGTAATAAAATCACCATCTCCTTCAATAGTTTCTACATATTCTCTGTATAAGCTATGGATTTCTTGTCTTGAGAAATTATCCGGAATATGTATTGTGTATTTATTTGGCATATACTCTCCATGCTTTGAAAAGAAGTCTTTCATCCATGACATTGCAATAATTGTTGATGGTCCAACCTCTCTTTTATAACTTACTTTTGAATAATATGTAGGATCTTTTTCCTGTCTTTCTCGAATTCTTGATAGACAAAAATTACCAATTGAATGCAACATTTTTGAAAGCCTTTCTACAAATCAATACATTCCCAATATGATAATGATAACCTGCTAGTGTGGATTGCATGTAACCCACTAAAAATGAACTTTTTATGCTTTTATTCATTCACAAATATATCTTCCTTTGCTCCAAAGAAAACTTGAAATCCATATGTTTCAAGCAGTCCTTTCAACAACATTCACCTGAAATTAGATCATTGATAAAACTTCTACTTGTGAGATTTTTTTTCCTAAACCTTGTATAACTGGAATATTTTGGATTGATATGAAAAGGTCTACTCCTGATCCTAGATAGAATATTTTCTTATCGTGTCTCCACCATTTTATTATTCTTTGTAGAATAATTTTCATCATTAGTAGGAGGAATCTTATACTTAATATGATCATTCTAAACATAGTTAGGAAATTCATCACCATCATTGCTTGGAAAATATTCATTACCATCCTCACTTGAAGGAAATTCTTCACTACCAACATTTGCGCTTTTGAAATCCTTAGACGAAATTCTTCACCATCTTCATCCCTTCTTTTGAAATCATCCCATGGAGGATTCCATTTGTCATCACCATGAATGCCTTTGAAACACTCACTTAGAGAAAATGCATTATTCACATTTGTGACGCTAAAATTATCATTTGCAAGAAACTCTTCATCCTCCCCTTCATAACTAGTGCTCACATAATCCTTAGGATTATCACTAAATGGAAAATATGACTTTCTATTCATAGTAAAATTATCATTTGCAGGAAATTCTTCATCCTCTCCTTCATCAGTGGTGGTCTCATAATCCTTGGGATTAAGACTAAGTGGAAACCTTGAATTTCCATTTAATGGAAATTCTTCATCCCGCCCTTCGTTAGTGATGCTCTCATAATCCTTAGGATTGGAACTAAGTCGAAACTTTGAATCTCTATTTACTGGAAATTTGACTCTGGAAATTCTTCATGCCCCCCTTCATCAGTGATGTTCTCATAATCCTTAGGATTAGGAATATGTGGAAAATTTGACTCTGGAAATTCTTCATTCCCCCCTTTCATTAGTGGTGCTCTCATAATCCTTAGGATTAGGACTATGTTGAAAATTTGACTTTGGAAATTCTTCATCCCCCCCTTCACCATTGGTGCTCTCATAATCCTTAGGATTAGGAATAAGTGGAAAAATTGACTCTCTATTTACTGGAATTTCTTCATCCTACCCTTCATTAGTGGTGCTCTCATAATCCATAGGATTAGGAATAAGTAGAAAAATTGACTCTCTATTCATAGGAAATTCTTTTTGCTGCCTTCATCCATGTTGGTCTCATCATCTTTGGGATTAAGACCAAGTGGAAAATTTGTATCTTTAATCATAGTCAAAGAATTCCTATTACACTGATAAAAATGAATAGAGTTGTTGCATGACAAAGATGTCAAATGATTCAAATCCACTCTCTCCCAATGAAAATGTATAGCTTAGAGATTGAAAATTTCCCTCTAAAGTTTCCGCCATAAAATCTTTCGCTGAAAAGTTTCTCTCCGAAGTTCCCTCCCAAAAACTTTTGCTCAAATGTTTCCCTCCAAAAAATTTGTTTTGAAATATTTCCCTCCAAAAGTTTTGTCTAAATTTTACTCAAAAACATATTACTCAACTTTTGGTCTTGAAAAATTTCACCTTAGTTTATATTCAAAATATCCACAAACATTTTCGTTTAATGCATTTATTCAAAATTAAAATAATTTTTCTATTTAAACTATTTAACATTGACTATGTAACTAAATTAAATTTTATAATGAATATTTTATCTTTTATGCCACAATGAACCTAAACCTATAATATTAACTATACATTAACATTTTTAATTTTAAATTTAATCCCACATTTAAGAAATGCTAAAGCAATCCCACAATCATTGTTATAAAATAACATTCATCATTTGTACTTGTCACATCACATCAAGTCTGTGGGTCTTGTTAAAAAGTTTACAACAATTTTGGGGAAACTTTATTGTTTTACGGGGAAAACTACATAAAACTCTATTTCTTTATATTTTTATAGAGAAGAAGACGAAAAAAACTCAAATTTTTAGGATTTTTAGGAGTAAAATAAAGATTTTTTCTAATTTTTAGGGCTCTCAAACAAAGAAATGGGTGTTAATTTTTTTATTTTTTATTTTTAATTTGGTTTGGGGACCATTTCAATTCATTCATGGAAAAAAAATTGTTCAATTAGAAAAAAAAAATCCATTTATTGTTTTTGTTTCTTTCCAAACATGAAAAAAAAATGAACTATTTATTTTTAAAGCATTTTAACTGGTATTTTTATTTTTTTTATTTTTATTAATTGAATTGAATTTGTTTTATTGCACTATATTAATATAGTTTAAAAAGTATATATATTTTAAAAATTTTTTTTTTTTTTATATTAAATATAGTTTTTCAAAACTACAAGTAATATAGTTTATTTTTATTTTTTTTAAATAAATTATAGTATCTTTTATTTTTATATCCAACAGGTCATAGGCCGATTCCTAAGATTTTCATAATCGGCCTGCAGCCTGTTGGCTGCTGACGGGGAGCTTGGGCAACCGGGGGGTGTTATCTGCAGCCCCCCACCCGATGGCAGGGGGCCTGGATGGTCGGGGGGTGTTCCGTCCAGCCCACTAGCCACTGGCGAGGGACCTATGTGTCTTAGGGATGTTGTGATCCACTACCCCCCCCCCTTCCTGCCCAAGCACCCGAACAGAGGCCAAACGATTGAAGGTTGATTCCCGAAATTGGCAAGCAGGACCCCCTGCTCGCCCAAGCCCTAGGGTGGGGGGGCGGACAATTTTTTTTATTAAATAAATTAAAAAAAAAATAATTAAAATGTTATATCTAATGTTCTTATGTGTGTGTGTGTGTGTGTGAATTTTATGTATAACAACAATTTTATAAAAGTCAGGGAAAAAAATATTTTAAAAAAAAATATTTTTAAATTCATATTTATAATATTTGTTTTAAGATATATATATATATATATATATATATATATATATATATATATATATATATATATATATATATATATAATATATATAAATATATATATATATATATATAATATATGATAAAATCTATAAATTTATATAGATAAATTTTATAGCAATTTTAATACTCATAATTAAATTATTTTTATATTTATATTTCCTTAAATAACAATTATATTGTGACTTTTTTTTAAGTAATATATATATATTTTTTAATTAACTAATATGTATATATATAAAGATGGCATCAAGGAAGGTCCTATGAATATGTCTGGAACAAGGACAATACTTCCATCACCTAATGTTGTAGTTGGACACTTTATGAATACTGTTGAACATACCCGAACTGAGAAACATCGTAAAAGTCAAGCAACTAGTCCGTCAAGTACATTAAAGATTATTTTTGAATGGAGGAATTCAGGAGAAATATATAAAACAAATTTTACATGGCATGTTAAAGATGTTGAAATCCAATGATAGTACACATAACTATCTATATTGTGGTATGATTAACTTTGGTGAATCATATGAGGTGATGGGCAATGCACAAGACATGTGTTTGGTGCCAAATTCAGACATTGTTTATGTTCTCGCAAAATTGTCCAAGTCACATGAAAAGGTTATATATCATCTCTCAAAGGTCAAGTATAACACATATGAAGAATCTACACCATTGTGTGAAGAAATTGCATCCAACATTTCAAATAACATTATAAGTATCTTTTTTTATATTTATGTGTTATGCATTATTGTAAGGATCATTATTTTTTTATAAATGATTGATCATTGACATATTGTATTTTCTTTGATAGGATTTTGCTGAGAGTCTTTCAATGACATTGGAGGGTATTTATTATCTATAGTCAAATATTATGAATGCAATCAATTGTTTCCACACAGAGAAAGAAGACGAAATGATAAGGAAGCAAAGATTCTTGATAAATGACACTACAATAGTGCATAGAGGGGATCATCAAAGAATCCATAAGGTGGGTGAATCTAGTAGAAGTAAACATGTTTCTTTTGAAGATGTGGTAGTTGATGCTGAAGCTAAAGCTTAAAAATATATTACCACTAGTGAGGTTGTGTTGGGTCCCTATAATACTAATGATTACGCCATTACTATGGTAGTTGTACCCCTTATTGATATTGTTGTGCCGCTATTGCCCCCATATTGTTATTATTGTGCCCCATAGAATCCCTCTATTGTTATTTTTGTGGCTTTATATTATTATTGTTAGGTCGGCTGGGTTATATTGTGACTCCTTAGACTCCTATATATAGAAAGGAGGTTTTGTCATTTGTATCATGGAAGAATTGTTCATTTATGTAATGTAAAGGAGGTTTCCCCCTCAAAGAGGCTGAATTATAAGGCGTTGATCTATCTTTTCTATTTTTTCTTGAGCTAGTTTCATAACATTTGGTATCATAGCTTTGGATTCTAGGGTTTCGCTGCTCCAAACAGGTCATCGTGGAATTTTCACTGTAACGTTTTTTCTGTGATGTTTCAGAAGTCGCAAAAAAAACCCATTTGAGAAGAAATCACGTTGAACCTTGGGTCCGAATTTCAGATCTTTTTGCGTGATAATTGCGGAGATATGATCTGAGGACGTTGGTCTTTTTGCAAACTCCTGAATTACATTCAAAACAGGTGACCTGGGGAAAATCATCATAACTTTCTTTCTGAGCATCGGATGGAAATTCCATAAGAAGGTATAGAAAGAGGATGGACTGTAGCTTCTTGTGTGCATGTTTCAGATCCAAAGGTTGAAACAGTGACTTGTGGTACGTCGTACAATTTTGCTCTATTGAACTAGTCTATAATCAAGTCACTGTGGGAGATTTCGCATAACTCTTCCTTTGAGAATCCAATTTGGGTCAGATTTGTGGCATTGGAAAGAGGACACAAAGGGCAACTACAGGTCACAAATTTAGAACAATATGATTGGAAATTCCAGAGATACATCAGAGGCAATATCGAGCTCCTACAACGTGAAAAAAGGTGTGTAGATTTTCTTAAATTTTTGCTTAAGCTTGGTTTGAAAATTTATTTTGAAGGAATTCAAAGGGCAGAGTAGAGCATTATTATCGGTAACTAATGCCTCGAGGAAATAAAATGCAAACACCTAGTAAGGAACCTGAAAGCTCTAGCATGACTCATGAAGAAGAGGAAGAAATGCTACATGATATATCAAAATTACAAGACCAAGTGCAAAAAGTGTCAGCCTCACAAAAGCTAACAGAAGCTAAGATAAATGGCATGGAATCTAAGATAAAGGGCGTGGAAGCTAAGATGGATGATTGGAAGATAGATTTGAAGACAAACATGGACAATTTGAAGACAGATTTGAAGACAGACATGGACGAATTGAAGATAAATATGAATAAGTTGCTAAAAGAAATGGTCACTAAGGGTGAAAGGGTAGTAAAGGAAACTCATGATGAGAACAAAAGAAATGTTAATCATGATTCCATAGACTCTAATGTGGGATCAAAGACCATCATATTCCAAAAATCGATATGAGGAAGTTTGATGGCAAGGATCCCGCAGCATGGATATTACAGATGGAGCAATTTTTCGATCTCAATAATGTGCAAAACACGCAAAAGGTACGTATGCAACTTTATATTTGGAACCAAATCAGTTTGTATGGTATCAATGGCTTTGCTCTCGTAAACAATTTATCACTTGGGCAATTTTTATGGAAGAATTGATAACACATTATGATGATACAAAAAGCAACACTTTTTTTACTCAATTGATAAGTCTCAAACAAGAGGGTTCAATAATGGAGCACATTAAGGAGTTCCAAAATTGAACATAAGGGTAAAAGATATTCCAGAGGAGCATAGGATTGATGTGTTCATAGGGTCTTTAAAGGATAATATCCAACATGATGTTCGCCTTTGGGAACCTGATTCATTAGAGAAGGCATTCAGGTTAGCAAGAAAAATGGAAAGCAAAATTATGGCAACCAGGAAGCATACCACTCACAACTATAAAGATGGAAGTGTTGTTGCCCCTAGTCTTCCAAACCTATAAGGTTGACACCACAACAATTGTAAGAAAAAAGAGCAAAAGGGCTTTGTTAGAGTTGTGATAGCAAATACACTAAAGGTCATAAGTGTGCTGAGAAGAAATTATTCTACATAGATTGTGAACAGGAAGAAGAAAAGGAGCAAGAAAGGTCAAAAGAAGAGGATATACTCTAGGAAAAAAGCTTAGAAGAAATGAATCCAACCATAACTTGTAATAGATTGGTGGGAATTACTGCTCCTCAAACCATCAAGATAGAAGGACAAATCAAGAAGAAAAAGTTAATAGTGTTGATTGATTCAATAAGTACCCACAATTTTATTCATTGTAAGGTAGCAAAAGAATTGAAGTGCTTCCTATATCTAGCACCAGAGTGTCAAGTGATGGTTGCAAATGGAGGAACAATAAATTGCTCTGGAAAGTGCCATAATATCAAGCTATCCATGGGAGAATATGTATTGACTAGCCCAATGCTTCCCATTCCAATGGGAGGTGCTGATGTTGTACTAGGAGTCCAATGGCTACAATCCTTGGGTACAATAGCTTTTAATTTTCAAGAACTTTTTATGAAATTTTCTATGGAAGGAAAGGAAGTTGTATTAAGGGGTATTGCAGGGAAACCAGGAAAGATAATCAGCTCTAATGGCATGACAAAGCTTCTAAAAATGGAACAAAGAGGTGTAATTGCACAATTATGTTCGCTAGATGTTTCCACATTGGAATCATCTATTTCTCCAGATCTCCAAAAAGTCCTGGATAATCATTCCAATGTATTTGAGACTCCTAAAGGTCTCCCGCCTATGCGTGATCATGATCATACTATTCATCTGATTCCAGGAAGTGTTCCTCCAAACATCAGGCCGTACAGATATCCCTATGTCCAAAAGAGTGAAATTGAACATATGGTTGCAGAAATGCTAGAGGCTGGTATAATTCAACCAAGTCAAATTTCTTTCTCTGCTCCAGTAGTATTGGTGCACAAGAAGGCTGGATCATGGCGCATGTGTCCGGATTATAGGGAGCTCAACAAGCTCACTATTAAAGATAAGTTCCCCATTCCTGTCATTGATGAATTACTGGATGAATTACAGGGATCAATTTACTTCACCAAGTTGGATCTTCATTTAGGATATCATCAAATCAGAATGAAGACTGAGGACATTCCGAAAACAACATTTAGGATTCATGAGGGTCATTATGAATTTTTGGTCATGCCTTTTGGCCTTACCAATGCACCTTCAACATTTCAAGGTTTGAAGAATTCCATTTTCAAACCATTCCTTAGAAAATTTGTGTTAGTATTTTTTGATGATATACTAATCTACAACAAGTCTTGGAAGGAACATGTTGAACATGATGACAGGGTGCTACAACTATTGGAGGAGAAACAATTATATGAAAAAAGATCCAAATGTTTCTTTGGAGTACAAGAGGTGGAATATCTGGGTCATATTATATCTCATGAAGGAGT
>APFE031646098.1:7235-80686 GCA_000404065.3 Pinus taeda | reverse complement strand
ATATCTATATGTATGTATGTATGTATGTATGTATAGCGGGAGAGAGAGAGAGAGAGAGCATATTTCAATAACTTAGTGGTCTATCACTCAATAAGTAAAACAGTGATCGTGGAAATATAAATATAAGAAATACAAGTGGAATCACATCATTGAAAACCCTTTTAACCCTTGTTACTACTCGTTTGAGTGGTATTGCATAAAATAATTTTTCTATATGGAATATCACTTCCACATACATTTAAGTATATAGGAAGTCCCTTGGGTATACTTGAAGGCTACTTTAGATAAAATAATTAACTATATTCTTCCCAATACACCAAGAACAACACTCAAGATATCACTCTTTAGTACCTAGGTCACTAAGTAGTACACATAAGGGAATGGTTGAGCCTTAGTTAGTACCCTAAGATATTGGGTCAAGTGCTACTAATAAACCATACATATACCTAACAATTCCTTATTCTTAGGACCCAATAACCTTTTCAATGAGCTCACTTGTGGGAGTCCTGTAAATTATCTCATACCAAATCCCTAGAAAATATGACTAGTTTCTCTACTACAATCAAATTGGATAACTGGAAGCTGAATACATGAGCCTTAATAACCAATATTAGGGAATTAAATAGACCATAAGAAGTTGGGATCATAGGTTGGACAAATTTAACTATTTTTTTCCTAAGAAGTTGGCCCCTATGATAGCTTGAGGCATACCAAAATAAAAACATAGGACTACACAACACATTGAGCCAAACTAAGAAGAAAATTCTAACTTAGGACTATTTAGTCACTCACAAACCTCTTGAAGTATACATATCCATATATTGATGAACAATATTAAATGGAATCATTCTCCCAATGGGGACATCAATAATTTTAATGGTTATAACCTATTGGAATGGATCACCTAGATGAAACATGTCATATACCCAAATCCTAAGAAGCCGTGACATCAAAATTACACTTGGAATCACTATTAATACCATCATTTTAACATGATAATCGAGTGGTTCCTGCCAAGATATTTCTAATGCTTGTAATCTTGCTTGATTTGGAGACACAAACAAGATGTTAGGACCCGTTGATTCTTCTTTAATGTATCACAATTATCCTTTATCTTACATATTCACTTTAATTTTATTATTTCATTAACTATAATAATATTATGTATGTTTATTGCATTCAATTATCACATAGATTTTTTTATTGGAGAAGATTTTTACCATTTCCCCTTATGTATTAAGTTCCTTATAAAACATTTATCAAAGAAAGTTTATTGGAGGATATCTATCAGAGCAAATCTATCAACAAACATTTATTCGAGCTTTCCTTTGAAATATTTATCAGATATTTCCTTTGAAATATTTCTTGGCCGTTTCCTAAAAATATTTATCAGACATTTCCTCCTAAACATCTATCAGAACCTTCCTTTAAAGTATTTCTTAGACTTTTTCTTTGAAACATTTAATATTGGATCCTTCCTCCGGAAATATATTTGAGACCTTTCCTTCAAAATATTTTGTAGACCCTTTGAAATATTTTTGAAGGCTTTCCTCCAAAATATTTTTTATACCTTTCTTGTGAAATATATCTAATACCTTTCCTCTAAAAAGGAATGAATTCTTGTAACTCTATCGATGAGATAAATTTATTTGATCACCAATATGGGAAACACATTTTCTCTTGCTCAAGATGCAAATTTTACACCAAATTTTATAGAAGTAAAAAAGTATTAATTTCCCTATGACAAGTAGGATCTTATCACTCTAGCATCCAATTCATGGCTCTTCTAGAATCTAATTTAGACCAATGATGACCCTAGAAAATCATAATAACAATAGAAAACTATATATTAAATTAAATGTTCTACAAAATGCCTCTTTTTGGGTGCACTTCTACTAAATGGTAGATTTACAATAGAATTTCTACAAAAGGTTTTGGCATTGTGGTGTTGGAATTGATGTCAATGAGCTCTTGATGTTGGTTATATCCATGAGTGATGGATGCATGATTAATGATGGTCTTATTTTGTACCAGGCATAAAAGCTTGTGGGAGCGACTGTAGGGCTTCTGGACGTTGGCACAATGTGTCATGAGAGCTACTGATGACTTGGATGCTTGCACAATGTGTCATGGGAGCAACTGAGCCTATAGATGAGCTTTCTCCAAGTTTCTCATGCTCCTCAAATGTTTTATTTTGTTTTTATGTTATATCTTGATAAACAAATTCGAGTATGTGGTTGGAAAAGGTCGTGGTGTCTCTAGAAGTAGATCAAGTTTGAAGATATCAAAGGGATAATGGAATTAGTGCTTGATTTGGTCAATATGCCTTCCTAAACCAAATCTAAATCATGTGAAAGGAGTTGTTGATGCTTCCATAACCTCTAGCATTTACTGAGTTAATCATCTCAGGAATTTGATAAATAGAGGAAGACATTGAGTCTATTTAGTTGATTTATTGTCTAGTTGAGTGGTGTGTGTGAGAACTTGGAGAAGAGCCTAAAAGTTGCATGTTTCTCTAGTGTGGAATGTTTGAAGCAGTTTGTAGTTGTAGCAGCAACAAGCTGAAGCATATTTTAACCATTATGTTTATGCAGTGAGTGAGTTGTTGGTGTGTGATTGTAGTAGTGATTGAGGAGATTACTTTTCTCCTTGTGTGGAGGTTTTTGTATGGAGTTTTGATGGCACATGTTGCTGCAAATTTATTTGTGCTTTGGTGTTATGTCGCTGCAGTGCTCATGTTGAGCAAGTTTTCAAAGTCCAGTTTGAAAATAGATGAAAGGAGGCTCACATGGAAGTAGTGAAGGCATGGAGGCTTTGAGTAGACAATGACTTGGTGGATTCAGAATAAGGAAGAGTTTTCTCCATCCAATGGGAGTTGGATAGTCCCATCAGAGTGGGGCGAGGATCGACTGATCGTGGTGGCCTTCGGTGGATGGTAATCTGAAGATCCGAGAGAGAAACATGTTCCTGTCTGAAAGGACCAGAATACTGTGAAAGAAGCAAGTCTTCAAGGCTCATTGGAGTGAGCTTATCCATGTATAATTTGTTCAGCTATTAATAATAGAATTGAGCAGTGCAACAACAATAGGGTTGTTTTTTGCTTGAGATGGGTTTTCCACGAGAAACACTTGTGTCATTGTGTTGATTGATTTTGTGGTTGCATTTTTATTTGTATTGCACTAATCTCTGATTATATGTTTCAGTTTATGCATGCTAAAAAATAAATAATTGGAAAAAAAAGTTTATAAGTGCCCTCACAATTGATTGAGCCCCCCCTCTCAGTAGTGAGTATATTTCCAACAATTGGTATCAAAGCGAGGCTCTTGGTTGCAGCTTGATTGCTGGAGAGTAGATCAAGGGTTTGTTGGCGGAAACTGATTTTATTATTTATTTTTATTTATTATTATTGTTATTGTTATTATTATTTATTATTATTATTATTATTATTATAATTATTATTTTTCAAAATGGTTGTCCTCACTGCTGAAAATTACATGGTATGGCACAAAATGTAAAATCTCAAGTTTTATCTTGTGGATCTAACATTTGGAAAGTAGTGTGTGAAGGTTGTGGCAAAGATCTAATTCCAGATGAAGTTTTGCAGTAGGAATGCACAAGCACAATGTATAATGTATGAAAATATTCATAATGATGATTTGAAGAGATTAATGGGTTTGAAATGTGCTAAAGCTATGTGAGACATGCTAGAATCCATATTTGGAGATGGTGCCATGAGAAATTTTGAAAATGAGAAGAGCAACGAGAAGAAGAACAAAAAGAAGAGCTTCCAGAAACAAGAATCTTAGCTATGAGAATCTCATTCTTCTAGTGCACATGATTCAACGGATGATGAGAAGGAACCAGAAAGTCATGCTCCTAAAGCTACAAATCTTGATGATTTTCTGTTAAGTTATAATCTTGATGATTCTGATTGAGATCATGTTAAAGCACATAGTGAAGATGAGAATGTTATTAAAAGTGTTAGATCTGAAATTTCTAGACTAACAGTTGCATGCAAGGATCAAGAGAAAATTTTGCAAATCTGTGATGGCAAGGAGGCCAAGCTCAAGGAAGAGGTTGTGAGCTTGAACGTTAAAATGGCAGAGTTTGAAAGAGTTAAGGAAGGAATGAGGAAACATTATCAAGTAATGGTAGAAGAGGTTGAGAAATTAGAAGCTGAAATTTTTTCCTTGAGAAAGAAACAAAATATGGAGAAGAGTACCATGGCCTTGGATAATTTTCTTGAAATCCAAAGATCACCATTGGATAAATCTGGTCTTGGATTTTGAAAGGGTGAATCTAGTTTGCATGCAAGTAAGGACATCAAAGAAGAACCTAAGAAACCTATTGCAAACAATACCATCAACGAAAATGAGAACCAAGGAACTAAGAAGTAGATCCAACATCTAGTTATTAAACAAAATAACAAGCAACCAATCAAGAAAAAAAATAAGAAAAACCAACAGCAGAGTAGAAAATATCAAGGAGAATTTACATTTAGAAGATGCTTTGCTCATAGAGATGTTCATGCCAACTCCACTAGATTTCAAAGGAAGCAAATTCCTTTCATTCCTTTGATGCATGAGATACAATGCTATAGTTGTCACAAGTTTGGGCATATTGCAGCAAATTGTTGGAGCAGAATGTATAGACCATATCAAAAGATATTTAAACAATATCAACAACCAAGGAGAATGGCCAACAGGTATACTTGTGATTTTTATGGTTATTGGAATTCATGTCACTTGCTTGACCATGAGGTAATGGATTGTAGGTCTAACCGTTGGAGGAGAGACACATCTCATGCATGGTTTAGATTTGGCATGAGCAGTAGGAGATTTAGTCCTCTTGCTACATATCATCGCAATGTGGATATGCCATAAATTTGGCCATATGGCAAGAGATTGTTTGTTGCCCCGTTACACAAGTCAAAACTGTCAGAAGCAGCAAAGACAAAGAGGATCTAGCTCAAAAGTAGTGAAGCAAGGAACGAAGCAAGAGAAGAAAGATAAGAATCTGATAAAGGAAGAAATGAATCAATCCAAGACCGTGTGGAAGAAGAAGGAGCTTCAACTCTTCAACTAGTGAAGAGCATTCCCTCCTGCAGTCCATGGTTATTTATTGCATACTTATTAAGAACTGCAAATTATGAGAGGTGCATAACCTCAGGGGGATCGTATTATGGAGTTTGCAACAGCATATGATGAGTTCATTTCAACCTCATGCACATTCAGGTCCACAAGATCAGCTTGTCTTATTGGAGGTGAAGTGTATTTTTATGTCTAATCTATTTTATTCCAGTTTATTTATTAGTGGATCGGCTATGTTGTTACTGATGGTTTTTGGAGCAACAACAATTTGGAGTGTTTATGATGTGTTTGTTGATATGGTAGCCATATAGTTACTCTATATGCATTTTCTAGGTGTGATGAGGGATCAGACATTTAGGGGGAACATTTGCGTTTCCAAATGGATTTAGAATGTGTTGGCATTTTGTTTCAGGAGGATTTTCGTTGCTGCTGCCACACATTGCATGTTGAATGAGGCAGTATGGTTGCATGGCAAATTTGGCATTGATTTTGTTGCTAGATGATATTATGTCATGTTTATGTTGTTGCCATGGATATTTTTTGGTCCATCTATATTGTGCACATTAGTGTTCATGTTTTTCTCTAGATGCATTATGCATGTTGCTGCTCATGTATTTTAGATGGATGAGTTATGTGTTGTTGTTGCATGGAGAGAATTTGTTGTTGCTCATGTGTTTTTGGATGGATGAGACGTGATGATATATGTTGCTTCCCATAGCATGCATTTACATGATTGAGAGATGATGATTTATATTGTTTCTCATGTATCATTGAGTGGATGAGTTATGATGATTGCTATTCATGTGTGGAGATATATGTTTTTCTTCTCATTGGTTATAACTTATGCCTCAATGACGATATGCTTCTTACTTATGATGAGGATAAGTATTTATTTCTACTTATGATGGCTTGGTATGATGGATGTTTCTACTCGGTTGTTGCACTCATGGAGAGATTGCACATAATGCTATTGTTATTGATGCTATCTATTGATGTTTTGCCCATGCATTATTGTTGATGGTTGATGTGATTAATGATGACGTGGATACATTTGTTGCTACCTCTATGATATATTTCCATGTTTCTTCTATTGTATGATATTATTGTTGTACCTATGTGGAGAATGGTGACCTTCTTGTAGGATATATGTTAATGGGATGGTGATGGCCCCATGCACTAACACATGTTTTGGCTAGTGTTCCTATTTATTGTTGCATTTGGGGAGCTTATGTTATAGCTCATGCAGGCCTTGTGTTTGATGGATATGCGATGTATCACATTGTATTGCTTCTGCCATATGGAGCATATGTTGATGCTCATTGTTGCCATGTACTAAATTATGTCATGTTTTGGGGATGTACTGATGAGAGCACTATTGTATGCGGATGTAAAAGCCATGTATTGTCATTATGTCAATTGTTTTGGGCACATTTCTCATGGAGAGACTCATGGTGTATAATATGTATTGTCATTTATTATTTATGGGTCAATGGATGTCCAAGTCATGTATTATGATGTATATCATTGATGGAGCTTGACACCTTTGGGTGCATGATGTAAACTTAGTTCCATAGAGTCATGTTTAGTGATAGGAGGTTTTATAGAGGATTCATATGTCAAGTCCTGTGTATATGTCCAATCATGTATTTTGTTCACGAGGAATTATGTATTTTAACGAATTGTGTATCATGTCCAAAGTCAGTAGGATCCATGGTCATGTGGAGTAGTCTCTTGCATTTAGAAAGGAGGCTCATTGCAACAGACATATGTGTTGCTTCAACATGCAGAGTATTGATTGCAACTCTATTACATGGTTAGGGGGAGCATGTTTCAATATTCAGAGTTGGCATGGCATTGGCTTGTGGTGTTGGAAGTTAGTTTCCTTGTTCTACATGTTTACCTTGCAGAGGATACTTCTTTGGGATGCATCAATTATGGTGTTGAGTATGGCGGGGCGAACGCTCTTCTCTTCTGGCACATTATTGACATGGTAATTCCATGTTTTCATGGCCCTTTTCCATTGTTGTCAAAGGGGGAGAGATTTTGGATTGATGAGTTAGCCTCACATGTTGTGTTGAGGTTGCCATCAATGTCAAAGGGGGATTTAGTTGGCATTGTGGTAGCATTGATGCCAATGAGCTCTTGGTGATTCTGGTCATATGCATGAGTGATGGATGCATGATTAGTGATGGTCTTGTTAGTTGGAATTGATGTCAACATTCTATGACTAGACCTAGTGGAGGTTATGTTGTGGTTACTAAGAAGATGGTTTCCAGACATGATGTGTTGGTTAGAGATGCTTCTGCTATACAGGATGGTGAGCTGGTCATGGTCTGAGATGTTGTTGCTACAGTTAGTTGGAGTGCTGATCTCTTGGTGTTGCATATGTCTCTAATTGTCTTGGAGACATTTGTTTGTTGCTTCATGTGATGGTTTGAGGCTTCTTGTGTTAGAGGTGCTTCCACCATTGTTGGAGGAAATTGTATGGCATGTTACTGATGTTGCAGGACTTGAGGATGCTACTACAAAGGATAGAGATGCTTCTACAGGTGTCAGAGAGATTGAGGTTGCTTCTTGAGGAGTTGGAGGTGTTGGTCTTGGTCCTAAAGTTTCCTAAATAGGTCTAGCCTATCTTAGACTTGTTCCTTTCCTATTCATTAGTTGTAGACATGTTGTATAGGCTTGGAGGAGTGTACAAGAGCATAGGAAGATGATGGAAGTTATGGACTGAAGAACAAATGTTTTACTTTAGTTTTAGGCCTAGTTGTTGGGTATGGTGTTTGGATATAAGTGGTAGTTTTGGATTGGAATTTCTGGGAAAACGAAGATGAATTTCAAAATTCTGAGACATGGGTTTTTTGCAGAATGGACCCAATTATCTTCCTCATGAGTGGTTTTTCAAAATTCAGTCAATATTGGGAGAAAATGAATGTTCTCTTCCCTGGACGCAGGCACTAAAGCTTGTGGGAGCGACTGTAGGGCTTATAGACACTAGCACAATGTGTCATGAGAGCTACTAAGGACCTAGATGCTTGCACAGTGTGTCATGGGAGCAACTGAACCTATAGATGAGTTTTCTCCATGTTTCTTATGCTCCTCAAATGTTTTATTTGGTTTTTATGTTATATCTTGATCAAAAATTTCGAATATGTGGTTGGAAAAGGTCATGGTGTTTCTAGAAGTAGATCAAGTTTGAAGATATCAAAAGGATAATGGAATTAGTGCTTGATTTGGTCAAGATGCCTTCCTAAACCAAATCTAAAGCATGTGAAAGGAGTTATCGAGTCTTCCATAACTTGTAGCATTTGTTGAGTTAATCATCTTAGGAATTTTATAAATAGAGGAAGACATTGAGTCTATTTGGTTGATTTATTGTCTAGTTGAGTGGTGTGTGTGAGAGCTTGGAGAAGAGCTTGCAAACTGCATGTTTCCCTAGTGCAGAATTTATGAAGCAATTTGTAGTTGTAGTAGTAAGTTGAAGCATATTTCATCCATTATGTTTATGTAGTGAGTGAGTTGTTGGTGTGTGGTTGCAGTAGTGATTGAGGAGATTACTTTTCTCCTTGTGTCGAGGTTTGTGTGTGGAGTTTTGATGGTAGCTGTTGCTACAAATTTATTTGTGCTTTGATGCTATGTTGTTCCAATGCTCATGTTGAGCAAGTTTTCAGAGTCTAGTTTGAAAATAGATGAAAGGAGGTTCACATGGAGGTAGTGAAGGCATGGAAGCTTTAAGTAGACAATGACTTGGTGGATTTAGTAGAAGGAAGATTTTTCTCCATCCAATAGGAGTTGGATAGTCCCATCGGAGTGGGGTGAGGATAAACAGATTGTGGTGGCCTTCAGTGGATGGTAGTCCAAAGCTTGGAGAGAGAAACATGTTCCTATCTGAAAGGACCAAAATACTATGAAAGAATCAAGTCTTCAAGGCTCATTGGAGTGATCTTATCAATGCATAATTTGTTTAGCTATTAATAGTAGAATTGAGCAGTGCAACAACAATAGGGTGGTTTTTTTCCCAGGATGGGTTTTCCATCAGAAATATTTGTGTCATTGTGTTGATTGATTTTGTGGTTGCATGTTTATTTGTGTTGCACTAAACTCTGATAATATGTTACAGTTTATGCATGCTAAAGATTAAACAATTGGAGAAAAAGTTTATAAGTGTCGTCACTACTGATTCAACCCTCCTCTCATTAGTGAATATATTTCCAACAAAAGATACATCTTTGATTGAATATTCGTTTAACAAATTGAACCTATGGGAAACCAAATATAATTTAAATAAAACTATCCAAGCCTCATAACCTAACATAGTTCGAACCAGAGACCTCGTTAATATCAAATTGACCCACTACTAGTTGAGTTGTCCAATGCCACTTGTAATGGCATCCGAGTTGATTGAATACAATTTGATTAATTTGGCTTCAATATAATGAGAGGCAGGTTTTGTTCTTCTAAACCCGTGAAAATTATATGTGGATCTTCAACAATCAACGACCATCGATGAATTTTGTGGTTACACCTTGACCATAGGATTCTTTTCAAATTTTGGAAACAGACTTGGCTACATGCCTTTGATTACATACATTTGAAAATGGTTGTTTTTCAATCATGAAAATAACTCAGACAACCAATTATAATATTTCAATCTAGTCATAGGTCAATGTTGCGCCTTGCCTACATTCTCAAGGTAATTCCAATGCGGTTGCATACCAATTAAGCCACCGAAATGAGCCATACAATGTAACTACAAATTGAGAACCAACAAACCATAATATTGAACTTGAACCATAACCATGAAATCATTCACCAGTGAATCGTAACTATTTAGAAATGAATAATAACCATGAAAACAAATGTTGAGCTAATGTCAGAAACCTCCCCAATATTTTCAAACCAAAAACAAAAACCAGAGTCAATGAGATTATAAAAATCAATGTTCACCCTCTGAGATTACATCTAAACCCTGCGTTCTTCATATTCCACACACAACCAAATCAAAATGTATTTCATTGGTTGTTTGATTGTGTTTTGCAATCAATCGAGAGAGATATATAAACTCATCTTCATGGTCTTGAGGCTCAATAGAGCCGACATCCAATGTGTATTTAATGGATTTATAAATGGTTTTATAAAATGGAAGACTTAATCAATATGATCATAGTTAACTATTCCAATTTGACAATGCCTTGCTGAGTTTCACATCTCATAAACTTAGCTCAATTCGACCACATGACCACCCCATATAACCTTGCCCTGGGGGTCACTAGTCATTTACTTGATGATGTCATCGTGCCACATGTCAACCCATGAGGAGTGCCAAGTGTAATTATTTTTCGGGCCTTTCACCATGCATAGTGTGCCAAATAAACCTTCCACATGGTAGCATCTGGTTGTGCCATGTGTCATGCCATGATGTACTTTCTACTACATCAAAGATTTCCAAGTGTTTAGGTTTCCATGTCATGGTCATGGGGCAGAATGATGATGTGTTTCCTATGTCCCCATTCTCGACCAATGTGACAATGCCAAGTGTTGCAAATGAATATACCCCTTTTTTCCATATGATGCTTGCCATGTGTCATGATCCTATTGGGTCAACAAGATGTATTAAGTGTCATGCAACTCTTGACAACATCCATCATTCACTTTAGTCATACTGATCCTGAGTCGTTTGATCAATAAAAATTTGCACACTCTTTAACACTATTAAAGGTTGTGTTTGTTCTAGTGAGATCCATTTTTGACCTGGTCAATGGATCATAAATGCGTCTGAAAGGTGTGAACTGTTTAACACATCAATAATTTGGGTTTTTGTCCTATAGTTTGGGCCTCCAACTAGTGTTGATTTCTAAATGGCCATAAATTTTCATTCAAAATGATTTTTTTTAGAGTAGGATATATTTCTGGAAAGATATCATCATTAGGACACCATAATTGCATAAAAAACTCAAATAAATTCAAGTTCCTTTAACTTCACATGATGAAATCCTGTAAGAGACATAGTTATCATCCTACTTCATAGAGAGTTGTGATGCTTTGTTAGGAATCATGAATAATATTATTGTTGTATCAAACATCCCCTTTGACATCAATAAATATTTTTGTCATCCATGACAACACAATGTGCAACAATCTCCCCAATCTCCCCCTTTGTCATTGATGGAAACACCATGAGACATTGATTGTCATTGATGCTAATAAACAAAAAAAATCCCTTGTGAAAATGCCTTCTTTGTCAATATCAATGGTTGTATCAATGTCTACAATCTCTCCCCCTTTGACATAAATGGTAAAGGGTCATGTATGTATATAAAAATTTTCATGCTTATGGGTGAATTTGATCCTACATTTTATAACTATTTGTGAAAACTCCTTAAGTTGTCCCTGTATGATCCTATGGACTTGACTGAACCATGAAGCCTTGCTGCTACCATGATGCCATTTTGATATTATCCCCCTGAGACCATGCTTCCAATGTTTCTCATAATTGTTCCTGTATTTTTAAAGGCCCCCCTGAGATCATGCTTCCTTCATTGATAAGCGCCTATCATATCTGCAATCACTAATTTGCCCTAAATTATCTTATGATACTATGGATGTGATGGAATATTCTCCTCTTTAGAACATGCATGTTATCAACATTCCTTCTCACCAAATATTTCCTTGTTGCCTTTTCCTATGCTATCCTCAAAGAGCTCCTTCCACTTGCATGTTAGTTTCTGATTGATTTTGTAGCATCGGGCTAGTGTTTTAGTCTCAATTTGTGTCTAAGAGGCTAAGGAACATGAGATATCCAAAACCAAGAAAAGGTTTTGTTAGATAAACTTACAAAACACCTTAATTAAATTAACTAGCCACCATTTAATTTTTTCTGAGTCTAGCTTAGAAAAAGTAGTCAGATAAAGTGAATTAATTGAGGAGATTGACTTATGCTCTAGAGACTTTCAGAAAATGACTTGGATCAAGTTGAAGATGATAT
This sequence comes from Pinus taeda, assembly GCA_000404065.3. Taxonomy (NCBI): domain Eukaryota; kingdom Viridiplantae; phylum Streptophyta; class Pinopsida; order Pinales; family Pinaceae; genus Pinus; species Pinus taeda. The sequence continues at coordinate 68,614 of APFE031646098.1, read as the reverse complement.
TAGCCATCGATAAGGATCTAATTGTGGCCGTTGAAGACACAATGAGATATTATTAGATAAAGTTAATGGGATGGAGAAGGAAACAAAACAAAGAGTGAGTTACCTTGGTAGATCGAGCTACCTAGTTGCAGTGATTCAACAAGGGAGAAAGTTTGAGCTAGAGAGAGAGCATCAGAGAGAGGGAGAAGTAGATAATTAGTTTACGAGTGGTTTTCCAGTGACAGAGTGGTAGGAAAAGGGAGGCCTAAATTATTTTGCAGAGAGGTTGTGCAACCAGTGCAAGCAGTTAGACACCCTAGTGCGAACAGTTAGAAACCTTAGTGTGAGTGCAAGGAGAGAGGCCGTTTTAGTTTTCGGAGGCCAGAAAGATCATCCGGGAGGTAGAGCAATTTTTTCTAGAGGAACCTAGAGGAATGACAACTCATCTGGAGCCAGGGAGAAGGAAATGTGAATTGTTATATGCTAGGAAATGCACATTTCTAGAGGGCAATGTGAGTAGCGCAGTGGAGTCCCAATTGATTTGTAGAGGGAGGAAAATATGTCCACAATATTTTGCCAATATATTTGCCAAAGGATTGCCAGTTTGGCATCCAGATTATTGTACTCCCAGAATTTGCTGCATACTAATAAAATAAATCCTCATCTATTGCATTGGTTTTCCATTTGGGGTTTTTATGGGGATGTTAGTCAAACAAATATTTTGTTGATTTTATATGTGTGCATTTATTTCTCAGTTCCTGATTTTTATTTTTCATAACATATTTTTGGTGAATATTGCAAATGTGAATTATTCGTTAATTTCCCTAAACAATTAAATTGCTAACAATTAGGGGAATACTATTCAGTAATTGAAATCAAGGAATTTTCACATGCATATGATTAATTATTCAAGTTTTGAATCAACAAATGATAAATTTAAAGAAGCCTTCACAAAGGGATTAGATTGAGGAGCCATATCTAATAAAGTTCCTTCTTGACCTCTTCTCCATCTTGTAGAGTTAATCCTTGTATTAATAGGGAATCCATATTTGTTATACCATCTCAAAGTGAGTCTACAATCTCTTGCTACATGACCTTCGTTGTGAGATATGTAACATTCAACATTTGTAGAAATGGTTGGGGAAATCTCTCGTTTTGATCCACTTTCCTCCATAAGGGTACTTGATCATGTCCTATATATCTAATAACATCATAGGTCCTAAAATCCTATGCTTGTAACCAAACTTTGTGCATGAGAAACAATAACCAAAAAACTTGTTTTGATACTTGGGCATAGAAGGAGATCTTAACCTTCTGAAATTATTCTTTGGAGGAGCCGTATTCCTTTGTTGATTTTCAATGCATGCTTCATTGTTGCTTTTGGGTGCTTTGTGAGGAGCCTTGTTTATTTGGTTATTTTCTACACATTTTTTTTCGCTTGTTGATCCTTTCTCTTCATTCTAGTTTCTTGTATTCTGCTCCTTCCTAGAATTGTCTTGAGAGACATTGAAATGAACATGCTTATCCTAGTTCATCACTTGCTTTAGATATTTAAGAGAGATGTTGTTGGATGCTATGAAAGATTGATTGATCTTCTTGGGTTGATCTTCATTTGATGAGATTGGGGGGCCATTGTTCTTGGGTGCCTCACAATTTTATTGATAACCAAGACTTGTCTTCATGAGAGGAGACCTTTGCATGGTGAGAATGTGGTCTAGAGATTGAATATATTGTGGAACTTTAATTTGAGGCACTCCAATTCTTCTATCAAGATGAAATCCTCCTCCTCTAATATTTCACAAACTTTCTCCTTTCCATTTAGGTGATCGGACATGAACTCCTTTACCCTTTTTACTTCTTCTAGTTTGAATTTGTGAGCAAGAATGGTGTCTTCATTTATATTTTTTTCTTAAAGTTGTTGCATCAATTTTCCTTCCTTCTTTCTGAGGATCTTTATTTCTTTTAGTGCACTTGTAAGTTCTCCATAATAGTATGTTTATGCTTCAGGTTCTTCAGCCTCAACAATGAATAATATTTCACCCCTTTCCTCATTAGTCACACCTTCATTGCTTACTTATATCACTTTGTTCTTTTGACTACTTTTTTTTTTTTCTTATTGGCTTGATTTTTCTTTTTTCATTCATCATAACATAAGGAAATTTAGATGCATAATGACCTATCGTTCCACATTAAAAGAATTTGAGAGGAAGCTTACCTTTGAACTGGTTGTTTTGTCTTTTTAAATTTTGGAAAAACTTGGCTTCTTCTTCATCAGAGTTAGACTTTTCTTTATCTTCTTGCTTTTTCTCTTCTTTTACTACCTTGAAATCTGATTTCTTGACTCTTGATTTATCCTCCTTTATTCTTAGATCATATTTTGAGATAGTTCCATGACGCATATCCACCCTCATATTGTTTACATATGAAATTTCTCCAAGGGTTGATACTTTGGGATTAAAACTTGATGGAAGGGATCACAAAACTTTCGAACGACAAATCTATCTTTGACTTCTTCACCAAGACCTGCAATTGAGTTGAAAATATTTTCTATTCAAAGAAAATATGAAGCAATGTCATCATTTTCTTCCATATTCAAACTTTTGAATTGACTTTTGAGAGCTTGCAGCCTAACTTCTTTAACCTTTGGATCCCCTTCATAATATGTTTTGAGATTTTTCCATACCTCACTGGCCAACTTGCAATACATTACTTTGACGAATTATTGTTCTACCAAGCCACTTAAGATAACATGTTTAACTTGTGCATTAACTGTCTAGACTTCCTTCTATGCTACATCTACTGGAATAGTATCAAGGGATTTATATTTGGTCTCCACAATTTCCAAAAATTTTACGCCCAACGAGATGATATATGTCTCCATCCTTATATTCCAAAATGCATAGTTGGACCCATCAAACATAGGGAGATTACCCACTGCTCTGGTCACTGCCATTTTCCATTGATTTCAACCACTCAATAGTTAACTATTCTTGAAATTAACCTACTATGATAACACTTGTTAGACCCAATATCACAATGAGATGGCGGAGTGAATGAGCGAGTCAATTATTTTACCAATTTACAACTTTTCATCAATTAGAAATTTAGAAATGAGCCATAACCACTTGCAGTATATTAATAAACATAACAATGCATTATGAAACTATCATAATACCAATAGTAAATCAAGAGACCATCACATCAAAGAGACACGTGATTTTTTGTGGAAACACATGTGGGAGAAAATCACAAAATTTTCTTCTTCATGTGCTTTAATTCATTACATATATTTGTAGGCTTTTACCAGCTGGAGGAAACTACCCCAAAAATATGCAAGTTTCCAGTTGTGGTAGGATATAACCTGATTGAGGAATCAACCTTGAAAGAATGAAAATAACTTCTCATTGTAGGATACAACCTGATTGAGGCACCAACCTCAATGATGAGCATGTTCCAACTTGATTGAGGCACCAAACTCGATGATGAGAAAGCACTGACTTGCTCTAGGCTCCAAATTAATTGAGGTTCCAACCATGGTGGAGGCACCCACCTCCTTATTCAATTCCTTGTGGACCTCTATTTCATATCACTTTCAAAATGGATCCACTATCATCATCTATGGATGTCAATCAATAAATCATAAGTTATGTCACAATTTGCAACCTGAAATTCCTATCACTGCACTTTCTGTCACAATATGTAACTACAATCACTGCCACAACCTGCAACCACTGCCATTTCAATCACCGTCTCAACCTGCAACCACTATCATTGCAATCATTGTCACAACCTATAACCACTATCATTGTGATCACTATCACAAATAGTCATATCAATCACTCTTGCTAGTTGTCATACTATTGTCCATACTTTGCTCCAACTAGTTCAACAATCTGGTCACATAGAATCTTTCTCAGAATAAGTTCTTACCATGTATACAAAACCACTACACCCTGCTCATAGATCCTCAAAACATGTAAAAGTGATTCTAGTCATCAAATATATGTCAACAACGATTTTTATGCCTTTAGAAGCATCCACCTCTGAGCCTTTATCATCATGCCTCTTATAGAATCTAACTTGGATTAATAATGACCTCATAAAATCATAAAAACCATACAAAACTATATATTAATTTAAATATTGTACAAAAAGCCTCTTTTTGGGTGCACTTCTACAAAATGGTAGGTTTACGACAAAATTTCTACAAAAGGCACATTTCTGATTGCATATTTTTTTGACAAATTGAACATATGGGTGGAAAAATAAAATTTGAATAAAAATATCCAAACCTCATAACCTAACACAATTTGAACTTGATACATCGTCAATATCAAATCGACCCACTACTAGCTGCACTATCCAATGCCGCTTGTGATGCCATCCAACTAAATTGCATATAATTTGATTAATCTAGCTTCAATGTAATGAGAGGCAGGTTTCAATCTTGTAACCTCGTGGAAAGTCTATGTGGATATTCAACAATCAACAATCATTCGCAACTTCTATGGTTACACCTTGGCCATAGGATTCTCTACCAAGTTTGATAACAGGCTCTCACTCCCCAACTTTGATTACAAACTTTTGACCTTAGTTTCTTTTGAGTTATGTAGATAACTTTGTTACACATCTCATCTTACGTGGCCAATCCATGTGTTTAAGACAACCAATTGTAATCTTTCAACCCAGTCACAGGTCAATGTTGCGCACTGCCCACATTCTCAAGGAAATTGAAATGTGGTTGTAGACCAATTAAGCCGAAGCAACGACTCATACCATGTAACTACAAATTGAGAACCAACGAACCGTAATCTTGAACTCAAGCTATAACCATGAAACCATCCACCAATGAACCATAAGTGTTTAGCAACAAATCACAACCACGAATAAAATTGTTAAGCTCATGTTAGTGTTGATCTAAATATGATCTTAGGTTTTCATTGATGTAAACCCAAGCAACACCAAAGGTGACCCTAAACTTCCATGGCACATTTTGCATCACCATTCATGGTTTCTCGTCTCATAACTATTATAAGAATACTCTACTCAAAAATATATTTCTATCGGTCTATATCTCTCCTCGTAATTCCTCACAGTTTGTAAATTATTCAAGGCTGAAGTTAGTAACCCCAATTAGTGGGCTAAAACCCCATGGAGTTGTGGCATGGAATTTATCATTGATTTTGTCATTGAATAGTCAATAATTAATAAATTTTAAGCTCATAAAATCCCTCCAATATTCTCTATAGAAGCCCCTCTCAACTCTATAAAAGGAAATCTCTTATATCCTCCAAAAGTAGTGATTATGGAATTTTGGCTATAATGTTATTTCTGCGAAGTCTTAGATGCTGAAATTAAAACCCATTTGAGCTGAAATCATGATGAATGTCGTGATGGAATTTAAGATCTTGATTTGCTATATTTTCGGAGATATAATCTGTGGAAGTTAGGGTTTTTGCAGGCTCCCGAATATCATATCAAAGAGGTGACCTTGGGAAAATCGTCATAACTCTCTCTCTGAGAAGAGGATTGGAATTCTGTAAAAAGTCATGGATAGTGTATGGAATCTAGTTTTTTGTGTATCAATTTCAGAGCTGAAGGAGGAAACAATGACACGTGGCATGCCGTACAAGTTCTCTCTACTGAACTAGTCCATAATTAGGTCATTGTGAGAGATTGGGCATAACTTTTCCTTGAAGAATCGAAATAGGGTCAGAACTGTGGATTTGGAAAGGAAACTCAATGGGCACCTATAAGACAAAAGTTCACCATTTGGGGACTTGAAATCATAGATATGCATCAGATTCAATATCTTGCTCTTAGAAGACAAGAAAAAACTAGATCAAGTGCTGTCAAGGGGTGCAAAGGACCAGACTTTCTAGGGCAGCAAAGAGCAAGGTGCAGAAAAATGATGCAACGGAGGTAAGCTCTAGGTAAGTATCTTCTATATAAGCATGTTCATATCTTAATTTCATTAGGTTCTATGTATTCTAATTTATTGTTTTTGTTTAGCACTGACATATGCTCTACAGGATGAGGTAAGTTTTGCTATTATCATGTCATGGGTATTTCCTTGAATACTTTTTGCAAGTTTATATATTTGTCAAGAGAATACTCAATGCATAATCCAATGTTCTAAAGAGTGAGAAAGGGTAGCATGAAAAGAGCAGCAATCAAGGTGAAGAACAACATCAAGAAGTTCACCACATGAAGTCTTCAAGTGGGCAGCACTACATATAGTCATTGTAAAAGTATCATTATACAGAGTCATTGTAAAAGTTGTACAAGTGTCTATCTGCCAAGAGTTGAAGAGGCAATGCCGAGAGGTCTAGGATCATCATTAGGTGGTTGTGTAATAGTTGGGGTTATGGTCTGGTGTGTCTTCTTCTTCTACATCATTCTATATCATTGTAAAGTGGACCATATTCCCTAGTACAGGAGTCAATTCTTCTTTTATTCTTCTATAGGGTGGTAGGGTGGTGCTAGGCCAGTGCATGAAGTCACCAACATGTTCAATCATGTGAAAAATTCAGGGTGGTAGGGTGTTTCTAGGGTGAGTTGTATCTCATTGGGTGTTGGGGCATTCGTTCAATTGACTACTGAAGAATCTCGAGCGTTGGAGCGTCCATCTAGTGGGAGCTGGAGAAGAATTCTTTTCTATATTCTAGGAAGTTGGAGCTTTCTTTCCAATTGGAGTTGAAGATTAAAGAAATATTAGAAAAGCGTTTAGGTGGTTTTTGTCCCAAAGGGGGTTTCCACCTTAAAAATTGTGCACATTTGTGTTCTTATTGTTTAGTGCTATCATTGTACAAACATTGATAATAATTGAAGATTAACTAATGCTCTGAAAGATTAAAATAATACCAATTGAAAGGAATACTAATTCACCCCCCCTCTCAATATTTCCAACAATTGGTATCGGAGCTTGGTTCCTTCAATAACAGTTTAACAACTGGAAGGATATCATGGAGCATACCAAGAATGGTATACCTCTATTCAATGAAAATAATTATGCACTTTGGAAAGGAAGACTAAAGGTCTATCTCTTGGCGCAAGGTTATGAAGTATGGGACACTGTGCAAAATTGCTTTACACCAACCATTGATGAAGAAGGTAAGAAGAATTTGGTAAATGATGCAAAAGAAAATAATATTATTATCAATGGACTTATTGAATCTGCTTATCATAAGTTGTTGGGTTGTAAAACCACAAAAAATGTACGGGAAAAGCTTGAGAATATATATGCAGGTGACTCAAATGTCAAATATATCTTGTTGTGACTTGTATTTTTGTTGTTAGTTTCATTTATTATTTCATTTGAAAAATCACTTGAAAACCATTTTAAACAAATAGGCAAGAAGGAGGGGCAATAAGATATATACCGGAATCAAATACATGAAAGAAATAAAGGAAAATGTTGGATTCACAAAGGGAAAAAGTGTTGAAGTTGTTAACACTGGACTCGAAACATTATAAGCTATGTTTTATAAAATCGGTGGATCCGCAATTATGTGTATGTATATGTATACAGATCCGCCGATTGTGATAAATGATGGCGGACCCGAAACATATATACGTTATATTTAACAGCCCGACGGGTCTGTAAAACAATGAATATAGAGGTTGGTGCATTCAATGATCACCGATTGCGATTTGCGTTCATGGGCTGGACCTGAAAGCATATATATTACGATTATAATTGTGGTGGGTCTGCCATATCACATAACATGTTATATTTATATGTGCTTTCGTTGATTACGAGATGGGTAAGGTAGACCTGAAAGCTTATGTATTACGTTTTATGACTGTGGCAAGTCCGTCATATCAATGACATAATATATATATGTATGGAAAACACTGACTGCCAATTGCGATGATGGGTATGCCTCGATAGTCGTGTGGATAGAAAGTGAAAAAAGCACGTCTTACGTTATATTTTTGAAAGCGTAGATACAAAGGATTTATACATAAGTTCAATATTTTTAGAGGTTCATAAAGGGCCACTTGCGATTACGATGGTTGGACCCAATACTTTATGTGACATGTTTTATTCTACCGTCGAGTCCACCATATCTATCGCAGAATTGTTAACACTGGATCTGATACACCATTTAATAAGTGTTGATTACGATTTATAATGGAAATTCAATGCAACACTAAACAGGTGGATCCAATAGGTCTATCAAATCAGATTAATTCGTTTTCAGTTCCGCTTCATGTGTTTTGCATTGATTTTGTTGTGTAAATGGAAAAATCGGCATTAAAACTAATTTTTTTTAAAAAGGCAGTGGATCGAATTTCTTGGTGTTTTGGCCAATCAAAATGCCTAATTCATATTTAAGTCCAGATTTAGGTATGGATAACACAGTTTATCATGAACAACATGGATTAATCATCATTTTAAGCATATATAAAAGAACCCAGCGGCCGATTAACAAAGCAGTCAATGATTATTGTCTTCTTGTGAATTTAGTTGTTTTTTGTTATGTTATGTTCCTTGAGGTATCTTTTAACCTCTGTAAATTTTGTAATGGTTTTTAAATTTGGATAGTTAGGGAATCAGTTTAGTAGTTTAACAGTTTCAAAGTTGTTTCATAAATGTATAAAAGGAGGAAAATTTACAGAGAAGGGGTTGAAATTTTGGGAGAATGAGGCCACTGTATTTCTGATAACATCATTGATTAATGAAACAACCATAAGTTTCCATGAGCTATTACATATAATTTGTAAGTTTCACTATAATGTTTCATGCATCGTTTTCTTCTTTTTAAGTGTAGTAATGAAGCTGTAGGGTAAAATCCCTTAAATAGTGCTCCTATACTTAAAGTCCTCACTTCCTTTCTAAGTTATAGATAGTAGTTTTTGTGAAGGACAAACATATTGTCTATGATTTATTTCTCATGATCATAATTCCTCTAAGTTATAGATAATAGTTCTTGTGAGAGATCAGCATATTGTCTTTAACTTCCCTTTCAAACTTTCCTCATTCATCATTTATATTTAGCAACAAATGGCATTCTGAGATGTTCTGGTCATACATGTATTAAGAGTCTAAGGCCAAGTTTTCCAAGTCCTTCATTTGGGAATATAATAAACAATAAGTGATAGTAAACAATCTTTATTAATGTCTTAAGCACAATTTCCCTACAACCAGGAAATTGGTTTCTTAAGGAGCAACATTAATTGGTGTCATTGCTGAGGAGAGAAGACAAGAAGGTTTTTTCCCTAGGTTTCAATATTTTCCTCTAGTTGTTTAGTGAGATGGAAATATTTGGCTGTTCGAATCAAAGCAATAATTCTGGCTTCAGGAAGGCCCCATACAAGATCAGACGCTTCACAAAAGAAAGTTCAAGCTCTTTTAGATCCTGAAAGGCTATTTTCTAAGAGGGTTGAAAGGTCTAAGATTCCAATTACACTCATTCCTACATTGTCTGCATCAAGCAGTAATTCACTTGAACATTCATCTGGTAAAGAATCATATTTTTCATCACCTTCATTTCAAGAACCTAGCTGTCAAGAACAATCTTTTGAGTTTGTTACTTTTCATTTACTTGCTGTAATTATTCAACCTCAACCAATAACCACATTATCTCCTTTTCAAAATCCATTTACCTCTCAATCAAGTTCCACATTTGCAGGTAATCAAAGTTCAGTAAACATGGCAACCCCTACATTCCTAGTCAATAGGTATGCACCTCTTCAACTACCGCAACCTTACAATCAAATGCCAGAGGATTACCTCAAAATCCTTCCTCATTTTTCAGGAGAAGATGCACAAACAACAAAGAATCATGTAGTAGTATTTTGTAATTTTGTAGAAAGCCTAAATGTTGAACATTTAGATGTTGTTCTAAGAATTTTTGTTCAGTCACTCGATGGAGAAGCAAGGAAATGGTTTAAAGGACTTCCCAATAATACTATTCCTTCCTGGGAAGAGATGGATCGTGTGTTTATTATGATATGGGGAGAAAAAAGAGACCATGGATATTCGTTAATATAATTTAATGCTATAAAGAAGAAGTCTGATGAAACTGTGGTTGAATTTGTTAGAAGATTCAACAAATTGTACAATAGTCTCCCAGCAGAGATTAAGCCTCCTCCTGCTGGGGCAAAAATAACTTTTGCAGGGGCTTTTAAATCAAATTTTGGATTGACATTAAGGGAAAGAAGAGATCCAACCCATGATCAAATCCAAACGGATGCTCTAGAGATAGAAGCAAATCTGGTGGTTGCAGGAAAAGTATCAGAAACACAGCCTTCCCAAGACAAGGGAAAGGCAAAGATAGAGTCCTCTCAAAGTCAATCATTAGAGGATATGTGTAATATAATTAAAACCATGTCAGATAAGTTAAATAGGTTAGATTTAGAAAACAAGAACTCTCAGAGACAAACGCAATTTAATAAGAACTTTAATCCCCAATTTAGAAGGCAACGTTTGTAAATTTTGCAAAAGGAAAGAAAATATCAAAATCAAATTCAAGCACCATTGTACATAGAAGCAGATCCTGGTGAACAACAATCTGAAGATCAAATTTCTACATTATATGCAGTTGATGAAGATGAAATCGGCATTGAAGGAGAAGAGTATGTGTATGATGAAGCAGATGCTTTTCATGATGGAGGAGAGGAGATTGTACAGAGAAACTAGGTTTGTAAAAATGGACCAAGCAACTCACCTGTGTATAGTCAGGAGAAGGATGATTTTTCTTGTTTCACACTGCATGATAATGTAGAGCTAGCTGCAGATAATCAGAAGCAGCTTGCTTCAGCCAATTTAACTATGGAGCTGCAAACGGAAGACATGTGAAAGTGTTTCTTTGATGGAGCTTATTCAAAAGAAGGAATAGGTTCTGGTTTTCTTCTAATTGCACCTGGAGGTAATTTATTTCCTTTTTCTTTCAAATTAGAGTTTGAGGCAACTAACGACATGGCATAATATGAGTCCTTGATTATTTATCTACAAACAACCAAATAGATGGGAGTCAAGTTAATTTCTATTTTTGGAGATTCAGCGCTAATTATTAAGCAAATAAAAGATCAATGCCAAACAAAGCATACTAGACTCCGGGCATACAGAAATGAGGTATGGGATTTGATTGAAAATTTCTTTGAAGCTTTTAACATTCAATTCATTCCAAGGGATGAAAATAGATTGGAAGATTCATTGGCTAAGGCTGCTAGCACTTTCAAGTCTCCTATTAATCCAAGATTAAGATATGAGGTAGAAATGAGATACAAACCTTCTGCTCCTGATAATGTTAAGAACTGGCAAGTTTTTGAAGATGACCAGCAGATTAAGGAGTTTTTGACTATGGTTGAGGAGTTCCAGGGTACAGAAATTGATCAGGATGAAGAAGATACAACAAAAATTGCAGGAGCCAGTGGTTTTAAAGACTCAATAGCAAATTAGAAGATCTTTCAATTAAAAGACAATTTTCTATTAAAGGGGTTTGTTCCTCTTGAAAGGCTTTTTAATTCCAATGATGTGGTTGTGGACTCAAGGAAAATCTCATAGGATGAACATTTTCAGGATCACAACATTGGAACTTAGGAGAATCCCAGGTTAGTCAAATTATATGCTAGAGTTCCACCTAATTTTCAAGAAAGATATATTAAACTTTTCAAGAATTATGTTGATGTCTTTGCATGGTCCTATGAAGATCTCAAAACTTATGATGTAAATATTATTCAGCATAAAATTCCTTTGAAGGAAGGGGTTAAACGCTACAAACAAAAGCTTAGGCAGATAAATCCTCTGCTTCTACCATCAATTGAAAAGGAGGTCAAGAAGTTGCTTGAGGCTAAAATCATAGTCCCACTTAGATATTCTGATTGGGTGGCTAATTTGGTAACTGTGCGAAAGAAAAATGGAGAAATAAGGTTGTGTGTTGACCTCAGAAATCTAAATAGAGCTTCTTTGAAAGATAATTATCCTTTGCCTAAAATGGATCATGTGTTGCAAAAGGTAACATGATGTTTTAGAATTTCAATGCTAGATGGATTTTCTAGTTATAACCAGGTGGCTGTGGACAAGGAGGATTAGAAGAAAACAACATTCACAACTCCCTAGGGAACATTTATGTATGCCTTTCAGATTGATGAATGCAGGAGCTACATTTCAAAGGGCTATGGACATCGCTTTTGTTGGAGATAAGTTTGTAGTAATATATTTGGATGATATTACTTGTTTTTCTAAGTTTGATGAAGAACATTTAGATCATTTGAAAAGAACTTTTGATAAATGTAGAAGATTTTGACTTTCTTTAAATCCCAAGAAATCCATTTTTGCTCTAGAAGAAGGAAAACTATTGGGTCACATTGTTTCCAGAGAAGGAGTGAAGATAGATCTAGCTAGAGTACAAGTTGTGTAGAAAATACCATTTCCCAGGAGTAAAAAAGATATTCAAAAGTTTCTAGGAAAGATAAACTTCTTGAGAAGATTTGTATCCAATTATGTAGAAATCCTGAAAGAAATCACTAATATGCTTAAGAAGGATAATGAAGTGCGCTGGACCAAGGAAGCTAAAGAATCATTTTCCAGGATTAAAGAGGCATTGCAGGCAGCTCCAGTCTTAATCAACACTGATTACCAGAAGCCTTTTCAAATTTTTTCATTTGCCTCATCAAGTTCAATAGTTGTTGTCTTATTACAGAAGAATGATGAAGAGAGAGAACAGCCAGTTGTGTTCTTCAGTAATATTCTTAGGGATTCTAAAATGAAATATAATATTCTTGAGAAGTAGGTGTATGCCTTGGTAAAAGCCCTGAAAGCTTTTAGAACTTATGTGCTGCAGTCCTAAATCATTGCTTATGTGCCAAATGTTGCAGCGAAAGATGTATTATTGCAAGGAGATGTAGAAGGCAGGAGAGGAAAGTGGATTGCCAAGATTCAAGAATATGATTTGGACGTAAAACCCACAAAGTTGGTAAAAGGACAAGGACTGGCAAAAATGTTAACAGAATCAAACTTTCAGGCATTGGGAATTAACTTGTTGGCACCTATAGATGAAAAAGCAGCTGAAGAAAATGAGGGAGAGAAAAATCCAGGAATGAAGATCAGGAATAAATTTTTTATGTTTAGAATGGTATAAACGTATAATTCATTATTTGTGCTTTATTTCTTGTCCTCAATCCTTATAAATAACAAAGTATAGGGCACTAAAGATCAAGGCACAACCATATGCGATTGTGGAAGGAAGATTGTACTGGAAGGATCCTGCTGGAATTCTATTACTATGTTTAATAGAAGATGAATTTACAGAAACAATCAAAGATTATCACGAGGGGTTTTGTGGAGGATATTACAGCTAGAAAGTAACTGCAAATAAGATCCTTTAGGCAGGATTTTATTGGCCTACTTTATTTGGTGACACATATAAGTTTGTTAGAAGCTATCAAAAGTGTTAACTTTTCGCTGAGAAAAAGAGGTTAGCTCCTTTACCTTTGATTCCATTTTTCATAGAAGAGCCTTTTAGACAATGGGGATTGGATTTTGTTGGAGAAGTCAATCCACCTTCAAGAAGAAAACATAGGTGGGTTCTTACTGCAACTTATTACTTCACCAAATGGGTAGAGGCCATTCCTACTAAGAGAGAAAATGATCAAATAGTAATGAAATTCTTGGAAGAGAACATTTTCAGCAGATTTAGATGCCCAATTAAAATTATAACAGACAATGCTCAAGTCTTCAATTCAAGTAAGTTCATTTCTTTCTGTCGCAAGTATAATGTTATTTTGTCTTACTCAACAACTTACCATCCTTAGGGAAATGGACTAGCTGAATCTACTAACAAAACTTTGATGAAGATCCTTAAGAAAACCATTGCAAAAAATTAAAGAGATTGGGATTCTAAGTTAAAGTTTGCTTTGTGGGCTGCTAGAGTAACTACAAGAAGATCTACAGGGAAATCGCCTTTTGAATTAGTATATGGAACTCAAGCTCTATTTCCAAGCCAACTTGTGAAGCCAGTAATTGCAATGATTCAGGAGGTGAAAGAAGAACCAAATTCTTTAGTCAGAAGAATGAACAAAATGGTGGAGCTAAGTGAAAGCAGAGACAAGGTAAGAGATAACTTGATTATGTATCAATCTAATATGAAAAATATCTTTGACAGAAAGGCCAAGGAGATTGATTTTAAAGTTGCAGATTTAGTACTGAGGTGGGATACCAGAAGGGAATATAAGGGTAAACATGGGAAGTTTGATCCTCTCTGGTATGGCCCTTTCAAAATCTTTGAAGTAAGATCCAATAACACCTTCATTCTTGAGAATATTGATGGTGAAACTCTGCAGTTGCCTATCAATGGGAAATACTTAAAGCTTACTTCCATTCTGAGGAATAAGCATCATTTCATTGTAAATATCAGAGTGAAATCAGTGTATAAATATCATAGAACTTCAGTTTATGCAGAGCAATATATGACTCCATGCCCGAGGTGAAGGCACTAATCTACGGTTCTTAGTGCTTCTGTGGCAAAAGCATTATCCCCAAATGGAGCCAGATGTTGTGACTTGTATTTTTGTTCTTAGTTTCATTTATTATTTCATTTGAAAAATCACTTGCAAAGTTTTTTAAAAAATAAGGCAAGAAAGAGGGGCAATAAGACATATACCAGAATCCAGTACATGAAAGAAATAAAGGAAAATGTTGGATTTACAAAGGGAACACGTGTTTAAGTTGTTAACACTGGACTCAAAACATTATAAGCTATGTTTTATAAAATCGGTGGATCTACAATTATGTGTATGTATATGTATACAGATCCACCAATTGCGATAAATGATGGCGGACCCGAAACGTATATACGCTATATTTAATAGCCCGGTGGGTCAATAAAACAATGAATATAGAGGTTGGTGCATTCAATGATCACCGATTGCGATTTGCGTTCATGGGCTGGACCCAAAAGCATATATATTATGATTATAATTGCGGCGTGTCCGCCATATCACATAACATATTATATTTATATGTGATTTCGCGATTGTGATTGGGTTAAGCTAGACCTAAAGCTTATGTATTACGTTTCATGACTGTTGTTGAGCCTGTACTCATGACATATGGATATTAATACATAATAATATATATAATTATATATTTTTTATATATTATATATAATATATATTATTTATATTATATATATTATATATATATATATATATTTATATCTTATATTAAGTATGTATGTATGTAGTATGTATGTATGTATGTATGTATGGAAAACACCGACTACCGATTGCGATGAGGGGTATGCCTCGATAGTCGTGCAAACAATGTTAAAAGTGGAAAAAGCATGTCTTGCGTCATATTTTTGAAAGCATAGATACAAAGGATTTATATATAAGTTCAATATTTTTAAAGGTGCATAAAGGGCCACTTGTGATTACGATGGTCAGACTCGATACTTTATGTTACATGTTTTATACTACCGCTGGGTCCACCATATCGCAGAATTGTTAAGACTGGATCTGATACACCATTTAAAAAGCACTGATTGTGATTTATAATAGAAATTCAATGCAACACTAAATAGGTGGATCCGATAAGTTTATCAAATCAGATTAATTCTTTTTCAGTTCCGCTTCATGTGTTTTGAATCAATTTTCTGTGTAAATGAAAACATCGGCGTTAAAACTAAATTTTAAAAAAAAAAGGCAGTGGGTCAAATTTCCTGGTGTTTTGGCCAATAAAAATGAATAATTCATATTTATGTCCAGATTTAGGTATGGCTAACACATTTTATCATGACCAAAATGGATTAATCATCATTTTAAGCATATACAAAAGAACCGAGCAACCGATTAACAGAGCAGTCAGTGATTATTGTCTTCTTGTGAATTCAGTTGTTTTTTGTTATGTTATGTTCCTTGAGGTATATTTTAACCTCTGTAAATTTTGTAATGGTTTTTAAATTCGGATAGTTAGGGAAATAATTTAGCAGTTTAATAGTTTCAAAACTGTTTCATAAATGTATAAAAGGAGGAAAATTTATAGAGAAGGGGTTGGAATTTTGGGAGAATGAGGCCACTGTATTTCTGATAACATCATTGATTAATGAAACAACTAGAAGTTTCCATGAGTTGTTACATATAACTTGTAAGTTTCACAATCATGCATCATGCAATGTTTTCTTCTTTTTAAGTGTAGTAATGAATCTGCAAGGTAAAATCCCTTAAAGAGCGCTCCTATACTTAATGTCCTCACTTCCTTTCTAAGTTATAGATAGTAGTTTCTGTGAAAGGCCAGCATATTGTCTATGATTTATTTCTCATGATCATAATTCCTCTAAGTTACAGATAATAGTTCATGTGAGAGATCAACATATTGTCTTTAACTTCCCTTTCAAACTTTCCTCATTCATCATTTATATTTAGCAACAAATGGCATTCTGAGATGTTCTGGTCATACATGTATTAAGAGTCTAAGGCCAAGTTTTCCAAGTCCTTCATTTGGGAATATAATAAACAATAAGTGACATTAAACAATCTTTTTTAATGTCTTAAGCACAATTTCCCTACAGCCAGGAAATTGGTTTCTTAAGGAACAACATAGCACATCATCCATTGAAGACAGTGAAAGTGAAGAAGAAGCCAATGAGAAAGTATTGTTTATGGCCAAGCACAATAAGCAAGAGGTATCAAACAATGAAGAAGAAGGGTTGACCATAGAATAATTTTCTAAGGAGGCAATCAAGCTTATAAAAGAGCTTAAGGCTGAGAAGATCCATTCCAATACTCTTGAAGAACAAGTTCAAGGTCTCAAAATTGAAGTTGAAGAAAAAAAATGTATTGAAGAGTCACTTCAAAAGAAGTTCAAAGAAAGAAACCGAGAAAGGGAAGCTTTAGAAGCCAAAGTAGTCTCACTACGTAAGGAAGTGAAGAAGGGAAACACTGTCCAAAACTATGCCAACAACTCAAGGGCATTAGAAGAAATCAATAATAGAACGACACGAGACCTCAAGAGAGAAGTCCAATAGAAGAAACAAGAACTCGACACAACATTTGCAAAGATTAGCAGGATCACACAATAGATGCAGGAAGCAGAAATTGAAAGGAAGGAATCTAATCAAAGATACATATCCGTTGTTGACCAAAAGCAAAAGGAATTAGAAACATATTTAATAGAAATAAGCAGGCTCAGGATTGAAAATGAGAAGTAGAAGGAACATATACATTTTTTCAATAGAGAAGTAGAGAAGACCACTCTTCTCAAGCTACAGGTTGAGGAGGCAGAAAAAATAAGGAATATCTTGAAAAGATAGTTTCAAGAAGATCTTGCTCAAAAGCAAGAAGAACTTGATGCAACTCGTGATGAGATCAAAAAACTCTAGGGATTGCAAAAAGAACACTTACAAGATAAGATAGATGAAGAAGCAATAATGAAGGCAATTAAAGATGGTAAAGCTCTAGTTGACGAAGGTACAAGCTCCACAGCTTTGCAGGATGATTCTAAGAAGGAAGTTGATCAAAGTGAAAAGCCAAAGAAGAATGTTGCAACTCCAAAGAACAATATCGAAGCAATCAAGAACAAAGGACCACAACAAACTACAACACTGCCTCCAAATAAGAATGAAAAATATTCTAGGTATGTTCGTTTATTTAATGTATTGATTTTTATGTGCTAACTATGGACATATGGCTAGGGATTGTGAAGTTTTTGACAGGTACAATCATTATCTGCAAAACCCTAGAAGCAAGTTTGTAATATCACGAGACAGGTTCCATGACGATTTTGTTAGAAGAGAATATGTGCTAGATGGGCCAAATATTGAATGTTTCAAATGCCATAATTATGGCCATAGCACTCACGGTTGTAGATATCAAATGGAATCTCCTATGGATAACATTGAAAGCTTCAAGTGTAATAACTATGGGCACATGGCTTGAGATTGCAGGAATAAGAAGGTCTGGAAAAGGAAACATGTACAGGAAGACAAAGCAGATAACAAGGTTTTAGCAGCTATGCTTTTAGGATTTGTAAAAGCAAAAGGTCATGAGGAATTAGAAGTTGCTTCAGATAATGACTCAAGTCAAGATGGCTTGTTAGGTGACTCACTATTTTGAACAATCTGGCTTGTTGACTCCTTAATGTTTGTATAGGAGGAGTCTATGTAGCAGTATATGGCACAAGTCTATGATTTGCAGGAAGATAGTTTGAACAAGATGGTAGTTTCATTAAAGGTTAAGGGGGGGAAAAACAATTGAAGGATTACAGGTTACCAGGAACAAGGCAAGATTAGTCTACAAAGGATATGCATAGGTTGAAGGAATCAATTTTGAAGAATCTTTTT
Source organism: Pinus taeda (assembly GCA_000404065.3). Classification (NCBI taxonomy): domain Eukaryota; kingdom Viridiplantae; phylum Streptophyta; class Pinopsida; order Pinales; family Pinaceae; genus Pinus; species Pinus taeda. The sequence continues at coordinate 50,345 of APFE031646098.1, read as the reverse complement.
TACCAGTTGCAAGAATGGAAGCCATCTGGGTGTTTCTCTCCTATGCATGTTCAAGAAAAATAAAAGTCTACCAAATGGATGTTAACTCGACATTTCTGAATGGCGAATTAGAAGAAGAACTTTACATTGAACAACCTGAAGATTTTCTACTATCAGAAAAAGAAGACTATGTTTGCAAGTTAAAGAAGGCTTTGTATGGTCTCAAGAAGGCTCCCAGAGCATGGTATGCTCATCTTGATGGATATATACGTCAACAAGGGTTCAATAAAGGTACTGGTAATAGAAATCTTTACAATCGTTGAGGTATATGTGGATGATATAATCTTTGGTAGCAAATGATGATCGACTAAGTAAGAACTTTGCCACAAAGATGCAAAGTGAGTTCGAGATGTCTTTACTTGGTGAGTTGACATACTTCTTAGGGCTTCAAATATCTCAGAAAGAGAAAGGAATATTTATATATCAAGTCAAGTACATCAAGGAAATGCTCAAGAAATTCAAAATGGAAGATTGCAAACCCGTCCTTACTCCGATGGTAACAAGTTGCAAATTGAGCATAGACAACTCATCTAAGGATATGGATCAGAGGTTGTACAAATCTATGATGGTAGTCTTCTATATATAGCATCTTCCTGACCAGATGTTATGCAACCAGTTGGACAAGTAGCAAGATTCCAAGAAGCACCAAAAGAATCACATATTATTTCCGTCAAAAGAATTCTTTGATATCTAAAGGGCATAACATAATATGGCTTGTGGTATCCCAAGGGAAACAATATCATTATTTAAGCCTTTACAGATGAAGATTGGGTAGGAAGCGTTGATTATCGTAAGAGTATTAGTGGAGCAACATTCAATCTAGGTGGTTGTGTCGTATCATGGTTGAGCAAAAAGCAAAATTCAGTATCATTATCTACAGCAGAAGCATAATACATTGTAGTGACACGTTGTTGTACTCAAGTCCTTTGGATGAAACAAATTTCATAAGGTCTTCAAGTAAAATTCAGTGAGCCTACTCCCATCTTCTTTGATAACACTAGTGCCATCAACATCTCCAAGAATCTTGTGATGCATTAAAAAAAAAAACACATTCTGATCAAATATCATTTTGTTAGAGAACAAGTTGCTGAAAAGAATATCAAACTTGAATATGTTGGTAAAAAATAACAAATCACTGATATCTTCACTAAACCTTTACCTCATGAAGAATTTAAATATCTTCGCTAGAATCTTGAGATTCTCCCAAGTTCTCATTAGAATTTCCTTATTCAGAAAATAAAGGGGGAGTGGAAGTGTGCACAGGTCCGCAGGATGGTTCTGTGTCAAGAGGAGTTATCCTTTTCCATTGATGTCAAAGGGGGAGAGAAGGAAGTAGGAAGAGGTGCCTTGATCACAGGGGGAATACTTGTGTTTCCATCAATGCCAAAGGTGGAGATTGTTGATCTAAAGATGATCTTCGATTGTCATTGATGTAAACCTAAGAAGAAACAAAGATGACCCTAAACTTCCATGGCACATTTGGCATAATCATTCATGGTTTCTCATCTCACAACCATTATAGGAATACTCTACTCAAAAATATCTTTCTATCAGTATATAGCTCTCCTCGTAATTCCTCACGATTTGTAAGTTATTCAAGATTGAAGTTAGTAACCCCAATTAGTGGGCTAAAACCCCATGGAGGTGTGGGATGGAATTTATCATTGATTTTGGTCATTGAATAGTCAATAATTAATCATTTTTGAGCTCCTAAAATCCCTCCAATATTCTCTATAGAAGCCCCTCTCAACTCTATAAAAAGAAATCTCATATATCCTCCAAAAGTAGTGATTGTGGAATTTTCGCTATAACATTATTTCTACGATGTCTTAGATGATGAAATTAAAACCCATTTAAGTCAAAATCCTGATGAACATCGTGACGGTTTTTAAGATCTTGGTTCACTATATTTTGGGAGATATGATCTGTGGAAGTTAGGGTTTTTGCAGGCTCCCGAATTTCATCTCAAAGAGGTGACCTTGGGAAAATCGCCATCTCTCTCTAAGAAGCGGATTGGAATTATGTAAAAAATCAAGGATAGTGCATGAACTCTAGTTTTCTATGTATCAAGTTTAGAGCTGAAGGAGGAAACAATGACATGTGGCATGCAATACAAGTTCACTCTACTGAACTAGTCCATAATTAGGTCATTGTGAGAGATTGGGCATAACTTTTCCTTGAAGAATCCAAATAGGTTCAGACCTGTGGAATTGGAAAGAAAACTCAAAGGGAGACTATAGGACAAAAGATCACATATTAGGGACTTGAAATCATAGAGATACATTAGATTCAATATCATGCTCTTAGAAGACAAGAAAAAACTAGATCAAGTGTTGTCAAGGGGTGCAAAGGACTAGACTTTCTAGGGCAGCAAAGAGCAAGGTGCAACAAAATGATATAGTGGAGGTAAGCTCCAAGTAAGTATGTTCTTTATATGCATGTTCATCTCTTAATTTCATTAGGTTCTATGTATTCTAATTAGTTGTTTTTGTTTAGCACTGACATATGCTCTACAAGATGAGGTAAGTTTTTCTATTATCATGTCATGGGTATTTCCTTTAAGACTTTTTGCAGGTTTATATATTCATCAAGATAAGACTCAATGCATAATATAATGTTCTGAAGAGTGAGAAAGGGTAGCATGACAAGAGCATCAACCAAGGTACAGAACAACAGCAAGAATTTCACCACATGAAGTCTTCAAGTGGGTAGCACTGCATACAGTCATTGTAAAAGTATCATTGTACAGAGTCATTGTAAAAGTTGTACAAGTGTCAATCTACCAAGAGTTGAAGAGGCAATTTTGGGAGGTCTAGGATCAGCATTAGGTGGTTGTTTCATAGTTGGGGTTATGGTCTAGTGTGTCTTTTTCTTCTACATCATCATATATCATTGTAAAGTGGACCATTTTCCCTGGTATGGGAGTCCATTCTTCTTTTGTTCTTCTATAGGGTGGTGCTAGGCTAGTGCATGAAGTCACCAACAGGTTCAAGCCTGTGAAAACTTCAGGGAGGTAGGGTGGTGCTAGGGTGAGTTGTAGCTCATTGGGTGTTGGGGCATATGTTTAGTTGACTACTAAAGAATATCAGGTGTTGGAGTGTCCATCCAGTGGGAGTTGGAGAAGAATTATTTTCTAGATTCTAGGAAGTTGGAGCTTTCTTTTCAATTGGAGTGGAAAATTAAAGAATTATTAGAAAAGCATTCAGGTGGCTTTTGTCCTGGAGGGGGTTTCCACCTTAAAAATTGTGCACATTTGTGTTCCTTTTGTTTATTTCTATCATTGTACAAACACTGATAATAATTTAAGGTTAACTAATACTCTAAAAGATTAATAATAATACTAATTGAAAGGAATAAGGATTCACCCCCCCTAGTATATCCAATAGTTATAAGTCATCCACAATATTTTCAAACCAAAAACACAAACCAAAGCCAATGAGATTATAGCAATTAATGTTCGGCCTCTAATTTTACATTCAAACACTACATTCTTCATACTCCACACATGACCAAATCAAAATGCATCTCGTTGGTTGTTTTTTTGTCTCTTTTCATCGATCGAGATAGATATATGTACTCATATTTGTAGTCATAGGGCTACATTTTTAACCAATTTGTAAATGTTTATATAAAATGGTTGACCTAATCCAGATGACTATAGTCAACAATTCCATTGTAACCATGCCTTGTCGAGGTCCACATCTCATATACTTAGCCTATTCGGACCACATGACCACCCCATTTGACATTGTCTTGGGAGTCTCTGGTCACTTTCTTGATGATGTCATCATGATATCATTAAGCCACATGCCACCCTGTGAGGGGTGCCATGTGTCACCCTTTTTCATCCCTTTCACCAATCATAGTGTGCCAAATAAACCTGCCACATGTCATTCCACACTGTACTTGTTTCCAAACTAGATCCTATGATTGGTTTCCATGTCATGGCCACATGGCAGAAGGATGATGTGTCACCTATGTCACCATAATTGATCGATATGATTGCACCAAGTATGATAGAGAAATAGGCCCATTTGTTCCATATTATGCTTGCCATGCGTTGTGATTCTATTGGGTTGGAAAGATGCATTACGTGTCATGCAACTCTTGCCAACATCCATCATCCACTTTAGTCATATTGAACCTGAGTCATCTTATCAATGAGAAGGTGCACACTCTTTAGCATTATTGAAGTTCATGCATGTTCCACTAATATCTTCCATTGACCTGATAAATGAATCATAGATGTATCAGAGAGGTGTGTACTATTTAACACCTCAATAATTTGGGATTTTGTCCTATAGTTTGGGCCTCCAAATAGTGTTTATTTTGAAATGGCCATAACATCTCATCCATGAAAAGTTTTTCACAGTAGGATATATAGTTGGAAAGGTATCTATTAATTTTTATTAGGGCCACATTGTTCTTTACTTTGATAATTACATTTCATTATTTCCATATTTAAATTCACCTCATAACATCATATCATTATTCATATTAACATCATTATTCGACAACATATTTAACTATTTAGAAAGAATAATATCATCATCAATGTAGTGGAACATAAAGGAACAATAGAAGAAAATAATTCACACATAGATATGCCAGGATTGGTGAGAGACCAGGGAAAAACCCACTATGGGGAAAACCCTTTCAAATTATTCTTCTTATTATATTGTCATTGAATGATTCAACCAAAGAGAGTACAATGATCCATATATTCATCCATACAACTATCTAGAAAAATAAACTAAACAAAATCCATGAGATGAACCCAACCATGCTCATACTAAAAACCTTGATTCAGAAGCCTGTAATGTACTATCACTATTTGCGGTCAACTTCCAAATGCTGCGGTCAACAAGCGAAAAATTCGGACAACTGAAAAACCAAACCCTAGTTTCTAGTATCATGAAGGACATGTTGTGCAAGGAAATGAGAATATTAAGTCACACGGATGATCTGGCCAGCAAGCAATTGTAGCCAATATTTCTCTATGCCATGCTTTTGACTGAGGCCCAAAACTTTAAAACAAAGATGCGAGCTTCAAACCCTTCAATTTCACCTTTGTGCAAACCCATTCCTTTGCGGATCTGCCTCAAACTTGTGTGAGACAAAAAACAAGAAAGAAAAATGATCCAAGATAATTTTCCAAGTGAGGTTGAGGTCACTTGTATTTATAGCCTTCAAAGGGTGTCCAATTTTATTTAGGGATGACTTGATCAAATATGCTCCTATGGGCGCATAATTCGAAAATACACTTTCCCTTGTCCAAAGTTGATGATCTTTAGGTCGATTTTGATTCTCTCAAAATGATGAATTCAATGCAATCATCATCTCCATCAAATGAACTATCCAAAGGGGAATGTGGCCCTAGTTGCCAATTTTAACACTCCCTCTCAACTAGGGAGAATTCCACCTACATCGTGTCATGTGTATCCTATCATCAAATCATATCCAGTATCAATTATCTAAATGTTGTCACTGATCATCTTGGTTCATCTCTTGCTTATTCCTACTTGTCTCTTGATTGTCCCTGCTCATATGCTGAACATTCTTGAATCTAAAAGAAGAAGAATTTGACATCAAAGGGGAGCTTAATCTACCACCCTCTATCCACCAGGGAGCCAATGATACCACCTAGAATCACTGCTGATGGGGAGCCTAGTGCTACTACCCAAGAAAAATCAACAAGGAGCTAAATATACGAATCACATCAACATCAGAGAGCCTAGCTCAATCTGAATCAATAGCAGGAAGCACATATCAACGTTAAACCACATCGGGGAGCTTAGTCTCAACCCTGAATCTCATGGGGGAGCTAAAAATATACAACCCCCTATTGAGTAATAGGTGATATATGGGAGCACATCTCAACCCATCCTACTACTCACTGATCTTCCCAATAATGACCCTCAAAAGTCATGTGGTAGAACACCTGCATCATAATCAACTTGGGTTGTACACCCCCAAGTACACTCTCAACTTGTTGGCCAAATGGGGAGCAATATTTTGAACAAGCCTAGCTTGTGGGTATGGTTCCAACTGAGCTATAATATGCAAAGACCAAAATAGGGGAGAAAAATCTCCAACTCTCTGGGTAATAGATATGGAAGCAACATCTATGACCCTATTTTCCAGAGATCCCTCAACTCCAACATCCCTTGATCTCAATTCCTCACCCTGGGAGCTTTGATAGGGGTGAAGAGCTGGCTTAGTCTTCTCGATCTGTCTCGCTCTCTACAGATTAGAAAAATATCACCATGCTCATATATGATAATCATCATGTCTCAATAGTAGCGATATCCTATTCACGTAGGTCATCAAATCAAATATCATATTAGAACAAAAATTATATATATCACAAAAATGATACCATATTCATCCTCCCTCCCACGGAGGAAGAAAACACAAGCCTAAGATTGTCTTGTAGAGTAGCACTATCTCAATATATGAAGGTATCTCAGTCCCAAAGATATACAAAATTCCTTGCCAAATCGATCCCACTTGTTTTCATCACAATGTATCCATGTCATATCCATAACCTGCCAAACATCTCTTCAAAGGGCTTCTTCATCCTGCCTCATAGCTAGCCATGCTAGAAATGTTGTACTCAACTTTGGTCATGCTTAAAACTGTAGACTTCTTATCCAAAATATCATGGCAAATCTCATACTAAGGCACCACCCATATGATCCCAAACAACATTAGTACATCCATGTAGTCACATATCGTAGGATGAATAACTCATATCAAAAATTGATCATCCCATGCAAATACCTTGAAGGGTGCTTGATGGCAACTCAATGTGTATGAAGAGACTCAATCATGAATAAATTCAGGTTATTCTATTCAAAACACACACACACACACATACAGATGCGTGTTGGAACATCAATGCTTCAATCAACTGTCGATTACCAAGTCAACTACAACAATATCTCTTCACAACTTCTTGAAATTCAATCAAACTGTCCAAGGATTTGCATTTACAGTTTCCAAAAAAATCTCTTTAATAGCATAATATAAATTTTATTTTACAAACCTTCAAAATTTAACTCATCATTCCATGATTCATTATTTCGAGCTTCAGAATCCAACTCCCTCTTACTTTGATTATTAGAGGCTCATTATCTGTCAAGAATAGACCATCAATATATAAAATCAAAATCAAAGTCATACCTTGGAACATTTTTGAAGTAGAGGTTTGGATCGACAAATCATCCTGGCTTCACCAGGTAACTGTCAATGTAAACCTATCAGGCTCAAGGAGCTTGCTTCTTACAATGCTTTCTGCAAACATAACACTTGACAAAAGAAATATTCTTAGCCTTACACAAATCAATACTATGCAATCAAATAACCTAAGTTAGCTTATCAAACCTTAGATATTAGACCAAAACTGATATCAATATCATCAATATCCTTGTAACAAATTATTTGGACTAGGTGATAGGTAGAGCTCATATCCAAATATCAAGTTACAACAAATTTTATTTAGCAAGAATTTATCCAATCAAACTTTATGAAGCCATCCTCATGATCATAGTATGAATCATTTCTGATACTAAATATGAATGGATACATCAGGGACATGTCATATAAATTTCATGCATTCATAGTGATATTGTTGCATATTGAATCACAACTATTTATACTTCAACCAATGTGTCAAAGCTAATTATGTCAACACATAATATCTATTGAATACCAATATAAGTCACTATGACCATATAACATTGTTATTAAGGAAAATCATTAGTTATCAGATCAAATCATTAGTCATCAGTTCAAAACCCCAAATTTTCTATCACAATGAGAGATATAGCCCAAAACATATCTCAACATCAAGTCAAAGTTTTAAATAATTATCAAGCATCATGTCAAAACTCCAAACACTACTTATGTATATCAATCATCCAAATCAAGTCAAACCCTTGCAACTATTATCAAATATTGTCATACACAAGCCTCAATGGTTAATTGATAATGACATATTGATATGCATATTCTAGTCCCCTACAAATGCAAGTTTAGTCAAGAAATTCACATTCTCTATAGTAAGTCAAATATTCAAACTTCCCTTCTCATAAAACTTTCTATTATCTGCTCCATGTCTGTAGGACTGTCATCCTTCAGGGGAACTTATGATTTCATGCATAAAGCTTCATGTTTGTGTCCTGTAGGCATAACCACACCCATAATCCTTCTTCCGTGAAGTTGAGAGGCTACAACCACAACCTTAGGCTTGGTTTCGTGTGATCGAGGCTTAGAGAAAGGAAATCTCTTTCTTCTTAGACTAGAATTTTGTTGCAGACCAACAATATTAGATATATATCTATTCATGTCCATAAACATTACTTCAACAATAAAGAATCTTATATACATTTAATGCAAAAGATAATAGGTGTAGGGATATTATGGAGAGATTATTCCTTTGAATGAGCCACTCCTCTAGCCATTATTATTCATGTCATCAATCTATCTATCAGTATACTATCGTGCAACAATATAATGGTTAGATCATGAAAGCGAACTATATCAAGTTGTAAAACATATATCCATCATGGTCATAACATTTCAGAAGTAACTACTTCATCATCACATATGAACACGACATCAAATTATCATTAAGGGATAGAGTCATATGATTAGGGCATCTGACAAGTGTAACATCATACTTCAATGATCATGAACATAATATTACTTTCATCAAGTCAGTACATTCAATTTTACCATATGTCATAGTTACTAAGCTCACCAAAACCTAACCATGGTTGACAAGAAGATCATGAATATCAATCTCATTGTTACACTTCTATCATCATGGTTACCATGCTAATCACAAACGTTATTAATAGTATCAATTTACTACCTATTAAAATCAATGTGCTAGCCTTCTTTGTGGGATCAAGATAAAATGATACATGTTAGCCAAACATCAAGTATACCAATATATCAAATATCAATATTAAGTATCTTCATAAAATCAAAAAGTTCATGGTGTATAAAAGGTAAGATACTTGTTCAATACTAAATGCATCATCTCATCATGAGTACCATGAATCAAAATTCCTTTCATATGCATACATGAGTCATTTGTGAAGGTGATATACTCATCATATCTTAGGGCTTATCTTGCCATCCAATATTGCAGTTGAGACATAACATTGAACCAATACACCATACATACCTTGTAGTATTCAGATACCTGTGCACCTTCTTATTTCATGTTGGTAGTGGTAGCACTTTGTCAACTTATTTTTCATGGGAAACTATAGGTCTTCACTCCCTCCACTAGCCATCTTTCCTACATCTCAGATGATCCTCAGGAAGGATCCACTTATCACGTATTCATTAAGAAGTTAGAGGTATCTAAATACTCACATATACATGCACGAAGTATAAATAATAATCAAAATAATAATCATATCAATAAGTCTAATAAAAATTAAAGACATAAAGGATCACCATAAATCGAAAAATACTTATCTTTAATGAGAGGTGATCATCTTCCACTTGAACCAGCTTTTAAGAGGCATCACCATCCATTGTCCACTTGTTGTCTTTAATATATATTCATCAACTTCATCAGTAACTCAACCTAATAGAAGCTATCCCATCTAGGGCTTCATCAAATCTATCACAAGTGCTTGAGAATCTTCACATTGACCATGGTAGGGTTTCTATATTTTATATCTCAAATATTTGCCATAAACTAGGGTTTTTCTCAAACCTCAACCTCATAATATCCATCAAACCCTAATACAAAAATTTCCTAAGGTTACCTTCAAACCTTAGTATTATTTTAGGTCTCCACCATATTTTCTTTCTTTCATCAAAGGTGTCTATATAGGGGTGATATTTAATGAATTTTCTTCAACCCAACTATGATACCATGTTAATTTTTCTTAGGGCTATATTGTTCTTTTCTTTGATAATTGCATTTCATATTTCCATATTTAAATTCACCCCATAGCATCATATCATTATTCAGAAACAATGCAACTATGTAGAAAGAAAAATATCATCATCAATGCTGCATAACATAAAGGAACAATAGAAGAAAAATATTCACACATAGAGACACTAGGATTGGTCAGAGACTAGGGAAAAACCCACTATGGGGAAAATCCTTTCAAATTCTTCTTCTTATTAGATTGTAATTGAATGATTCAACGAAAGAGATTACAATGATCCATATATTCATCCCTACAACTATCCATCAAAAATCAAATAAACAATATCCATGAGAACCATGCTAATATTGAAAACCCTAATTCAGAAACCTGTAATGAACTATGATTGTCTATGGTCAACTGCTGAAAACTGCGGTCGACAAGCGAAAAATTTGAACAAATGGAAAAAAAAAAACCTAGTTTCTAGTCACATGGAGGACATGTTGTGTGAGCAATTAAAAGATTTCAATTGCATAGATGCGCTGGCCAACGAGAGACTATAGCCTATCTTTCTATATGGCATGCCTGCGACTAAGGCCCAAAACCATAATACAAAGATGCAAGCTTCGGACCCTGCAATTTAACATTCATGTGAACCCATTCCTCTGTGGATCTATCTCATACCTGTGTAAGCCAAAAACTAGAAAGAAAAATGATCAAAGATAATTTTCCCAATGAGGTTGAGGTCACTTTTATTTATAGCCTTCCAAGGGTGTGCAATTTTCTTTAGGGATGACCTAATCAAATATATTCATGTGGGCACATAATTCAAAAATATACTTTCCCTTATCCAAATTGTTGGGTTGTGTTATATTCTTTCCGCGACTAACCTACGTAGTGAACTGGGGGGTTTGAGGGGGGCAAGTAGTCCCCCTCTACGGAGTTCGGGGCAGCGCCCCGAGAAATTTTTTTTTGGACCCTATATTAGGTTGGGCGAACCTACCTATGGTTTTCGGTCCATGGTTTTGGACGCGATGGTTTTTCGGTCCGGTATTGGATGCTTCGGCATGTATAAATATGTATTGTAACATTGAAAGGAATATAATGAAAAATCAAGCTGGTAGTCCTGGTTTTGGAATCCAGTGGGAAATCTCTGTGTATATGTGTTTTATGTGTTATGCTCTCGCATTGTTTATTTTTTTGTGATTTAGAATTCATATGCAGGTAATTTCTGTATGGGGTTAAAACCTACAATTATGCCACCGTAGTGGTGGAAAATACAACAAATCACACACAAAAAGAAGCAAGGGAGAAACAGAGTTGTTTGAAATTCCCCATTAGGGAAATTCTATTAATCAAAACATTCTCCCATGTTACATTTAGACTTGTACAAAATGGGCCATTTAAATAAGATGAGGTGACAAAATATAATACACCATCAATGGAAAATTCGTTCCAATATTATCTAAGAAAATCTTTTGTAATTGTTTCCTATGATCTCTCCACAATCTCTCCATGATTTTCTCAACTATCCCATCCCTATATTCACTCAAATCTTCCATCTCCAATTCCTACATAGAATTTATAGTGTAAATCTACACTATCACACTTTCTCACCATATTATTTATTAAAAGTTACCATCATCAATGATTCCTTTGCCCCCTTTTAATGAGTAAGAGATTGGTCCCTTTTTCCCTTTTCATTGTTGTCCTGTATCATGGTCTTTGTTTGATCTTTTATCTTCATCTCCAGTTTTTCTTTTGTACCTACAAACACAAACATGATATGAATTCCATATAAGAGAGTAAACATCCACCTAAATACGTGGGTTTCCAGTAGTTGCATCTGTCATTTCTCTTGGAAACTATTTCTCATACATGGTTCCCCAATTGCTTTGGTGCTACAATTACCTTTTACTTGTACATGTTTTATTCTTTTCATCTTTATCATGATATTTCAATTGTTCTTCTGGCTCACCCATGAGCTTGTTATCAATTCTCCTACATCAGACTCCCGAAGAACAAAACATTTCATGGTGTCTTTACAATGTGTTCCTCAACTCTTACAAAATCCCTCCTTAGTTTTCCTTTGACTATATGGTCACTCCTAACTTTGTTCTTACACTGAATGACCTACAACACATGATGACAAATGGTTTTTTGTAGACCACCAAATTTTACAAAAAAAAATCAAAGGGGAATTTTTCCCTGATGCCTTGTAGGGTTTACATTACATGTGATCCACACACATACACTTTCATAAATTTCAACTCATATGATTTAAGACCATATTCAGTAACAACCATTTAAACTATTAGGAGTGTTTCTTCATTGATTTATTATCATACATTAGACATAAAAAATTATTTATGTCCTGCTTCCTTTATTTTTCCTTTTCAATCATACTTTTACCGCATCTATTTCATGTTCTTCATTCTTCTAAATCCTTCGTGTCCCCATCCTTGTCTATATCTTGTCTCTTTCTTCTCATAGAATTCCATATGATGTCTTCATCTGTTGTCATAAAGTATCCTTTCACTTTCATGTGTCTTTTTCATGAACCCCTTATATAACTATTCATAGTCATCCTTTACTTCCTCATTTGTGAACTTTGCCTTGTTCATATGTGAGTTGCACTAAGCCCCTACAACAACAAGTCTATTTCACCCCGCTATAAGTAGCTCACCAAGATTTTCTCTCTAAGCTTGGCCTTTTGGTAGCACTAGTTTCTTCTTCTAAATCCTGATGAGCTTCCTATGCTCTTCAGTTGCCATAGTTGTAGGATTTTGCACTCTACTCACTTTCTCTTTCCACAGAAAAACCTACCCACATCTACAACTATGTAGATGTATTATCAAATTATACCCAACATTAGCTAGTAGTTGTTCTTCGTAATGGATTTCTACCACATATATTCATTCATGTTCAACTACATTTTTCTTCAGTATTCATATTCGTTCTTGAGTATGCTATAATACCTACAAAAAAATTGTAATAAGGATGTCTCCCTCTAACAAAATACTTATAGACTCTCATTCATAATCTTGAATTGTCATCTTCATTGTACCTTATCTAGTACCCGTAAACAATTTGAAAATTTGTCTATTGTTAGAGTGACTAGTTCCAACAGAGACTCAACCTATGGCACTAGTTAGTCAAAATAAATTTACATGTCATGACTAACTTTGATTATCACAACTTAAATAACCTTCATGCAGTGGCATGACCAGAACCCATGCCTTGGATGTTGGGTAACACTGATAATGCATCCAATATTTAACTTGACTCAAGATTTCTTCTAGATTGAACTTTATATATTACTTAGATAGAGCTCCAAAAGACTTCATTAAACACCTCATTCACTAACATAGGGTGTCAAGTACTATTGTACATGCACCCTTTTTGTAAAATGCATAAATGTCTTCTTGATGACTTAATTATACATCGAAAATATCAGAATGACTTTACCATGGAACCTTCTATATACTCAATGACTCCTTTATGATTTTCAAGCTTCAACTAGAACTTTATCTCTATATTTGATTTCATCATTACTTGTAATAGCCCTGGTGAAAATTCCATGTAAAAATATATAAATACCATAGATGATCGGACACGTATTCCAAGCTGGATGGTGGGCAAGACATCATAGGGGGTGTTCATTTGGTTGTTTATGGCTAAGGAAATTGGCAAAGGCAATGGCTAAGGCATTAAAGAGGAAAAAAGTTATTTTGGCACATTTATTTATGAAAATAATGGAAATTAGGAGAAAAGGAAGGTGAAAGGTCACGTGTTGCATGTGAGGAGGAAATTGAAGGAAAATAATGGAAAATGAAGAAAATAGAGGCCTCATTAATAAAAAGGCTTCTGAGGATCAGTGTGCAAGACTTGGTCAATTTAGTTTTGGAGCTCTCTCATTATTCTCTCTCTCTCATACTCTTGGTTACTTAGAGTTTTCTTGGAGCACTATTGGAGGGTGTGGCATACTTGGATTCTTGGAGCAATAAAGAAAAGGAAGAACAACAAAGAGCAAGAAGGCATCAATATCAACAACTGCATCAAATTTGCTTGCAGGTATTGAGTTGCATGTATGATTTATTCACTATTTTTGGCATGCATGGAACATGCATGTGGTTTCTTGGTTTTGATCTATCATTGGCATGGAGGATTTCCTGGATCAATTATGGATTGCCTAGCCTTGCCATTTCCTGGATAGCCATGGTGATTGTGGGTTTACTTTCATTTCTTTGTTTCGATCGGTTCTCATGTTTCCTTAGCTTGGGTTGAGTTATTTGTCTTGGAAGCCCTAATTGAACAAACGCTCTGGAAGACTTCTAATGGCTTGGGTTGAGTTACTAGTCCTCGAAGCCCTGGTTGGACAAACGCTCTTGGTGGGTTGAGTTACTAGTCTTGGAAGCCTTGGTTGGACAAACACTCTGGAAGCCTTGTATAAGTTGTGGGTTGAGTTACTAGTTTTGGAAGCCTTGGTTGGACAAATGCTCTAGAAGCCCTAGAAGGCTTGGATGGAGACCAATCTGATGATGGTTTTTGGTAATGTCCAACCATGAGGTGGAATCACTGTTTGATGGGTCAAGGTGGGTGGCCTTTGGAAGCCCAGGATGAGTTTTGATTCATGTGTTCTCTAAGATCCCACATTCATGCTTGGAATATGGCACAGGGGTGATTAGCTGAAGAGAGACTTGGCTTAGCCAATCTATGGTTGGGTGGAACGTGATAGTCCCATCTTCGGTTGGTTCATTGCATTTATTAATGAAAAAAAAAATCATTCCTTTGATTTTCATGTGCAAATGCATTGATGTATATATGGATTTCGATGGCTGATATGTTTATTGTATTTATGTTCCTATTATGTTGTTTATATGCACATTTCCCTTGGAGGTTGTTACAAAGTGGTATCAGAGCATGGTTCAAACACCTGGACTCGATGGGCTCTATCATAGGTGAAATGAAGAACAAAGGTTAAATTTTAGACCTTTCAGTCATATCTGTTATAAATTTTCTTCTGTGGCATATTAGAAGTAAACAAAATTTCCATATTGAAGGTAAATACCACTGATAATGTGGTTAAAATTTCAGATATTGGTTCACAATAGTTTAGGAATTATGATCTAAGGAAGATGACCTTCCTGAATGCACCTTTAAACATGTCATGTTGGAATTTCTGCAATAACTCATCTTCTGTAGGCTTTTAGAAGCTGAAAATATGTCCACATTGAGGCGACATACCACTGACTATGTGGTATAAATTTCTGATATTGGGTCGCAATATTTTAGGAGATATGATTAGAGGGAGTCAAGCCTTCTAAATGTTCCTAAAATCAGGACTCAAACAGGTCACGTTGTCATTTTAGTTATAACTTCTCTTCTGGGCACTCTCAAGAGCTGAAATTTTTTCCATAATGAGGGGAAATCCCACTAATATTTTGATAAAAATTTTAGATATTCATTCGCTATATTTTAGGAGATACGGTCAATGGAAGTCAAGATTTCTGGATACTCTTAGAATTGTGCACCAAATAGGATTGTGTTAGTATTTTTGTTATAACTTTTCATCTATGAAATCTCAGAAGCTAAAACTTGAACCATAGTGAGGGATAATTTCATTGATCATATAGTTTAGTTTCCATAACTTGTACTACTATAGTTTAGGATATATGCAGTTAATCATTTGCAATATTAGTTTGCATGCAAAGTGTTTGATGAAATGCTTAAATGGTTCAATGATTAATTGGATACAAATTGTTTGATAAAATGCCCAAATGAGTATGTTGTTTGTGGTTGGGGATAGTATTGATGTGTAATAGTATTTTTGTAGTTGATATATTCTTACTTGTATGCAAATAGATTTATATATTAGTTTGCATGTAAAGTGTTTGGACAAATGCTTACATGCAAATGTAATAGTATAGTAGTTGTTTGTGGAAAATGTAAAAGTATGGTAATTGTTTGAAGAAAATGTTATTTTTTTGGATGGGATAGTATTGTAGTATGATAATATGGATGTAGCTAATCTATGCCTATTTGCATGCAAATAATTTAAAGAGTTGCATGTAGGGAATTTGAAAGGCTACATGCAAGGAATTTCAAAAGTTGCATGTATGGAAATGGAAAAGTGGCATCTTTTTAGTTATTATGTTACAAGTGGAATAAGTGCAATGTTTTTGACTTAGTCTCATACAAATGTATCAGAAATAAAAATTAATTTCTTTTCAAGTGTGGTTAAATTTAGTAGAGTTATGGAGATCCCATTTCCATAATTGGACATTAGAGATCGAGCCATTATAGTAGCTTCCTCCTACCTTAATGTGGACCATGGATAGTAAGGGGGTATGCTTATAGGTTGTTAGTATTCATGAAAGATTAATTCAAATTAATAGACATGATGTCTTGATTTTTGGAACATGTGACTAACTATGTATGAATTATATGTCGCTTACATGTTGATTTCATCATACCTACTTGCATCCTTGTATGTTAGGTTACACTTTTGAATATTTTGATTACATGTATCAGTATTGTAGGTTGATTATAAGAATTGATTGCTTATGTTTGACTACATGCGTTTATGCATAGGTGTAGTTGATTTGGCATTCCTTATGCATATTATTGGTTGCATGTGGCAATGTGTACAATGGAGTAATGGTTGTTGTCACGCATGAGGTCATGGTTTGTGTAGTTGATATGGTCATTCATTGATGATCGAACTCCAACTAGAATGATGCATATATGGTTTTCTACTCATTGGTTATGTGTGTATATGTAATTGTTATGCATGTATGGCCGTGGCTATGATTATGCATGTATAGTAGGTCAAACATGCCTTGTGAATTCATTGTATGCAATTTAGGCCATCATGATGTTATTGGTTATTATGATGCTAATGAGCTAGTTGACATAGAGCAAGGGATGCAAATCATCGTAATGAGGTTGCAGCATTAGACTTTGGGATAAGGGCATATCATCATACAATTATTACATGTGGGCATGCAGGTATATAAGTTAAGGATTTTTATATGCATTAGGGTTATATACATTAGATTTATGTACATGAATTTGATGTTATGGTTACATTCATGATAAATGTTATATGATTCGTATAGGTATATGTACATGTGTCAGATAGTCATGAGTGATAGTAGCATGTGGTTATATGCACTTCTTTTGTTGTTTATGTTAGATAAATTGATGATTATGTTATATATTGTTGTTGAGTATGTTCAAGGATAGTTAGCTTGACGATTAGGTTTTATGTTGTGATGAGCATGATATATAGCTTATTATTGTTATGTTCTATGAACTTGATCATCAGGGTTATTTCATTGAGATCTTGATGTTGTAATTTGGATTGGTCATATCCGTGATGGTTATGTTCACTATGTTGATGTTATCTGTATTGTGCTAACCTGGTTTGACCTATGTAGATGGTTATGGTTGCGAAACTCAGGTATGAGCTGACATATTTGTGATACGGTGTCGTACTAATCTAGATTGATCATACATATGTGATTGTTATGCATGAATGACAAAGTCTTATGAGCTTATGACGTGAACATGTTAGTTAGTTATTGTTAGGGATATCATGATTTATGTTTGAGTTGATATGTTGTGAATTTGTATCATGCTAACATAGCTTGATTGTGTAGACAATATAGCCTCCCCTTATATACATTAAGGTATGACTTTTCTTATGTCATATATTTGGTTCTTGGTTGTTTGATTAAGACGTTCATTTGGTGTTTGAGTGTTTGGTACCTAGTTGATTTATTTAACATGGTATGTTTGCAAGTGGTTGAATGATTGATGAATTTATTAATATGAGTATGTGTTCAAATGATTTTTTTTTAAGATGATTGTACTAACATGTATGTATTGAGACAGTTGATATGTACTTGAATGTAGTTGATAATTGTAGCATTATGTCTAATGACTATGGATTATGAGATGATTGTTTGTAAAAGTTGATTTCAAATTGATAAATATGATTGTATTGATATTTGCAACATGTCAACCAACATGTGGCTGACATGTGTGAGCATGATGCAAGGAGTTAGCAAGAGAGGTTGTCATGAAATCATGAACATGGCTCAGGTTGCACTTTCCTTTGGAACCATGGCAATTGATTCATGGTGTCAGTCTTTCGCTTTTGGTATTTTGAGCTTGATTTGTGGTTAAGTATATGTCAGGTGCAAGGCCTTACCACTTTGTTGTAGCGTCATATCGTTATGGGATTTCGTGGTTTTCTTCTTGGTTTTCTCTTGTCTTCTCTTTTATTATTTTGACACTTGGGAATTGGCTAGGAAAGAGGAAAATTGACGGAGCTCGGGGAGAGTTGTGTGGTACCCAAAAGGTAATGTAAGATTTAGATGAAGATTCATACATGAGTAAGTACAGCGGAAGGTAAGTCTATGACAGTCAGTTGGACTGGTTGGGTCCATTGTGGTAAATGGACAGAAACATTATAGTCATGAGAAATGTAACCAGAAAAGGTAAAGTAAATGGATCAGAGGTATCAGATGCTTTGGCTATGTTGGGAACTATTTCTCTCAATGCCTATCCATAAATAAAGGAAGTTCTCTTAATCTTGACCTTGATATCTAGTAATTACTTTATGATCATGATTATGTTCATGTTTATATGTGTATACATGTATGTATGTATGTCATATTTGACAGGGTGACCATGAATCATGATTATTTTATGTTAATGTTTATATTTACATATACATCTATGTATGACCTTGCATGACGATATCATTATTATTTTATGGTGTATGTATGTGTACATGTATCTATGTTACTGTCTGACAGGGTTGTCAGGGATCATTCTTGTGGAGGAATGATTGCTTATGTAGGAGAATGACATGAAGAGATTCCTGGTCTTATGAGGAATCAATTGGGAAGAGTAGTCACGATAAATATACGAGGTTAATATTATGCGGATATGATTTGGTATTGTATACTTCTATTATGCCTATGTTCATGTTATGACAGGTAATGTTTAAGGATACATCAACAAAGTGAAAGGAGTGTGGTCTACGACATGCTAGGATAAGAATGCATGAGATAATAGAAACAAGGTTTCTTGGTAAGGACAATGTGGTTTTGGATGTGGTACTATTTTTTAGTATACATTGTATATGTTGTACATGTTGCATCTATGATGTGTGCACTTGTGGTGCTGTGCATACATAGCATGTGTACACGTTATTTATGCAATGTTATGTACAAGATGGTACAAATAGGGTTGTGTGAATATTGCATATGGGGTGTTGTATACATATTTTACTGTCTTCATGATGTATATGCGGTGTGTGTGCATATGGTGCTTTGTGCATGTTGGATATGTAGTGTTGTGTACGAATGATGCTATGTACATGTTGGATATGCAATGCTATGTACACGTGGCATTGCATGCATGTTGTACATATGGTGCTATGTACATATGGTGTTGTGTGCATGATTGTACAAGTGGTATTGTGAGCATGTGGTGATATGTACATGTTGTACATAAGGTGCTATGAGCATGCGGTGTTGTGTACATGTCATGCATGTGATGCTATGTACATATGGTGTCGCGTACACATCGTGTGTGTGGTACTGTGTACATGCGGTATTATGTACACATTGTACAGTGGTGTAGTGTACATGTGGCATTGTGTACACATTGTGCAGGTGGTGTAATGTACATGTGATTTTGTGCACACGTTGTGCAGGTCGTGCCGTGTACAAGTGGTATTGTGTACATGTTGTACATATGGTATTGGTGTACGTGTGGTATTGTGTGCATGTCATACATGTTGTGTTGAGGGCATGCGGTGTTATGTATGTGCATCATGTAGTCATGGTATTGTTGCATGTGTACTCATTTTGTGGTACTTTGTGTAAGTACATGTATTGGGTGGTATTTGACATCAGGTATAGGTCAATGCATTGTATTGTATACACTGGGTGTAGGTGTATATGTTGTATGTCAGGTGTAGATGCATGTATTGCATGGTGTGTTATGTCATGTGGTTGTATGTGTGTGATACAAACTATGTGTCTATGCACATGGTTGAGTAGAATGCACTAGGTGTTTGTTGGGTGTAGCAACCGATCCGGAGTGCGTACAAAATAAAGTTAAAAGTAAAAGCTAAGGATTTGATAGAGGATAAGTTTCAACATTTTATTTTAGTTTTATTATGCATGTCATTTATTACCATGGTATATGATGATTATATGTGATCTATGATTCCGGTTTATGATGGTTACATGTGATCTATGATTTTGATCTATGATGGTTGTGTTTTGTGCTAACCTGATGTGATATTTTTATACATGTTGATTTGGTCAAAGATGCTAGTTTGACTTCTTGTGATAGGAACACGTACTCCAAGCTGGATGGTGGGAAAGACATCATAGGGGGTGTTCATTTGGTTGTTTATGGCTAAGGAAATTGGCAAAGACAATGGATAAGGTATTAAAGAGGCAAAAAAGTATTTTGGCACATTTATTTATGAAAATAATGGAAATTAGGAGAAAAGGAAGGTGAAAGGTTAGACATTGCATGTGGGGAGGAAATTGAAGGAAAATAATGGAAAATGAAGAAAATAGAGGCCTCATTAATAAAAAGGCTTCTGAGGATCAGTGTGGAAGACTTGACCAGTTCAGTTTTCGAGCTCTCTCATTATTCTCTCTCTCCCTCTCATACTCTTGGTTACTTAGAGTTTTCCTGGAGCACTCTTGGAGGTTGTGGCATACTTGTATTCTTGGAGCAAGAAGGCAAAGGAAGAACAAGAAAGATCAAGAAGGCAACATCATCAACAACTACATCAGATTTGCTTACAGGTATCGAGTTGCATGTATGATTTATTCACTATTTTTTGCATGCATAACACATGCATGTGGCTTCTTGGTTGTGATCTATCATTGGCATGGGGGATTGCCTAGATCGATTATGGATTGCCTAGCCTTGTCATTTCCTCGATAGCCATGGTGATTGTGGGTTTACTTTCATTGCTTTATTTTGGTTGGTTCTCATGTTTGCTTAGCTTGGGCTGAGTTATTGGTCCTGGAAGCGCTAGTTGAACAAATGCTCTGGAAGCCATGTAACATCTTGGGTTGAGTTACTAGTCCTGGAAGCCCTGGTTGGACAAATGCTCTAGAATCCCTCGGTGGGTTGAGTTACTAGTCCTAGAATCCTTGGTTGGAGAAACGCTCTGGAAGCCCTGTATAAGTTGTGGATTGAGTTACTAGTTCTGGAAGCCTTGGTTGGAAAAACACTCTGGAAGCCTTGGAAGGCTTGGATGGAGACCAATCTGATGATGGTTTTTAGTGATGTCCCACCATGAGATGGAATCACTATTTGATGAGTTGAGGTGGGTAGCCTCTGGAAGCCTGGGATGAATTTTGATTGATGTGTTCTCTAAGATCCCACATTCATGCTTGGAATAAGGCACAAGGGTGATTGGATGAAGAGAGACTTGGCTCAACCAATATATGGTCGGGTGGAACATGGTAGTCCCATCTTCGGTTTGTTCATTGCATTTATTATTAATAAAAAAAATCATTCCCTTGATTTTCATGTGCAAATGTACTGATGTATATATGGATTTTGATGGCTGATATGTTTATTATATTTTTGTTCCTATTATGTTGTTTATATGCACATTTACCCTGGAGGTTGTTACATTACCTAACTCACTACAATTCTTTACGAAGGCATTTCAAACATTCAATTTCCCTCGTGGATTTGAACTCCATTCCCTAAAGTTTGGACACATACATCTTTTTACAAATATTGGCATACAATTTATCTTCTCAAACATGGAAGTGAAATGAATAATATAAATTAAAAATACCATTAATGAATGATTATTAATTCAATGAGAGTTTTACCTCTTTCTTGACAGTGGCTTTTCTAAGCTTCGGATATTCTGCATGAATTTCCATTATCGCACTTGTAATAGTCTGCAGACTCAAACATTAGCAAAAAAAATCCATTGGGAGAACGAAGCCTCTTGGGAGCACTAGGGACAAAAGAAATCAAAGGAAAAGTACAAATCTATAGTCATTCTATTCATTGCAAAGTGTGTTTCATCACAAAAAACGGTCCAAATATGTGACTGTGAATTTGTACCTTTTCTGCAGTGAAACACAATTTGCAATGAAGAGAACGATAACAGATTTTCACTTTCCTTTTGACCTTTTTTGTGCCTCATGCTCCCACGTAATTTTTTTCTCCCCATGGAATTCTACTACTAATGTTTGAGCGTGCAGACTCTATTTGCAAGGCTTCCTTTCTTTTTAATATAAACTACTATAATTCTAAAAGGAAAATTTTCGCGACTTTGTTGAAAATGCAGCAAGAAAGTCTCAATTTTGATTTTTTCCTTAATCAAGTTGAGCAAATTCGAATTTCCACATTACATACAGCTTGAAGAAGTTAACTCGGATGACATAGAACTTGTCACTCAGTTAATAAGTCTCAATTCGAGTTCATGAGTTGAAGTTTAGTTTTCTTGTGTTGATTCCTAAAGAATAGAATTCTATCTCAATTGATTCAAATTAGGGACATGAATTTTAGTTGTGTGTAGTTGGTTCCTAAATTTTAGGAGCCTAGGTTGATTTAATTTCAGTTGTAGAAATATTCCAATTAAATTAAGTTATGGTCAGTTAAACTAGTTCTAATTGTTGGAGGAACTAGTGGAAGGTCAAGTTGTGGAAGTGGAACTTCAACCACACTTAGTGGTCATCAAGATAACTAATCAATCAACCTAAATTAGCTCATGCATGTAGAGAATTTTAGTTACCCAGTTGAGATGGAGATTCCAATGCAGTGTACAATTAATTATCTACTAGATTGAGTGTATAGTTATTGTATTTTTCAGGTGATTAACCTAGACGAATTGTGCAAGCAAATAGGGGAAAAATCCTAAATAATAGGAGCCTATTTCTCCAAGAATTGCGCAAGGAAATAGCATCTTAGATTGATTGAAAATTGGCTAAGTGTTGGCTAGAGTCAGTTAGTTAGGTAGAGGGATATACTATACGCTTGCATGTTGTTCTTAGGCTTGAGCAAGCATATGTATTCATCTCTATGCTCTAATTAATGCAATACAGATAGCAAGGGGTGTTAAGCGGTTGCTTTTGATTAGATAAATCTCTCTACATGTGTGATGGTTCCTTTTACATGTCTATTATATGTGTTCTAGATGGTGAATTAATTTTTGTAGATTAGTAGACTAGCTTCAAGTCTTGAGACTTGTAAAATTCATGATAAATTTTGAATCTACAGATTAATTTCTACATGGTGTCAGAGCTAGAATAACTATAAAGCGGACATTTCGAATTTCTTATTGTAGGAGATTCGAATTTAAAGATTAGTGTTGCAGGGTTTCTTTAGGACTAGACTATGACTTAGAAAGCACCTGAAACTTTGTTGCATGGAAGGACCACATGGATGCAGTATCGAATGACAATGGGTTGCTAGAATACATCAAGAGAAATGTAGAAAAACCCCAAGAATCGTATGCCCAGAATCTTTCTTAGTGGATGAAAGATGTAGCTAGAGCCAGGAAGATCATCCTAGAGGATGTGAGAGACAACATAGTCTCAAATTTACATGGAAAGGAGACTACCTTTGCTATGTGGAAGACCTCAATGAGATATTCAGAAATAAAAATGAAACCAAGAAACTTGATCTGATGAAAAAATTGAGGATTGAAGACAAAGGGTATGAGGTAGTATTTAGAGATGGGTAGGCCTACCTCAAGCATCTTGCTTCATGTCAAATCAAATAATTCGGTTTCATGGTCGAGGGCCTCTACACATTAAAGGAAGGTGTATGCACAACCTTGAGGAGGAATTCATGGATTAGAGATGTTGTGGTTGAGAGGGAGCATGATTTAGCTCTCAAGAGGGAGCCTCATTCAGTTGGCAGTTGGGATGAACAAATCAGAGACCTCTAATAGGAGGAGAGTTTGAGCTAATTCGGGAAAGGGATCACATGTAGCTATACCTGGAGGAGTAACGTGGAGTAATGTATATCCTTAGTTCAAGAGTTGCATAAATATGGGGAGGGTCCATTGAGGAATTTTCCTCATGGATCATTACCTTGCTAAGGGAGTCCACATTATTTAGTAGCAGGAGGATCAATGTCAATCAGATACTGAGGAGTGCAGAGAAGCGTTGACAACAAAGTCAGAGGATTAGTAGTAGAGTGAGTAATAGCATAGTTTTCCCAGTAGACAATGGCAAACACAATTGATTCAGTTTGTTTCTGGATGCGTCTCAATTACAGATGTTGCGGTAGTAACAAAAACACTGAGAGGTGTTGAATCGAGTACATTCCAGATGAGCAGGATAGGAGTGGTTGATAATCCCTTTATTTTTTAGAGGGAGTGTTGAAACTATAGTAAGAAAGTCTCAATTTTGATTTTTTCCTTCATCAAATTGAGGAAATTCGAATTTCCACATTAACAGACAACTTGGAGGAGTTATGATCTAAAAATGAGATCTTAGACTACTTTTAAGGTATTATAGACCCATGTGAATGGATTTTCCTATATTATTGGGTGCAACAGATCGATAATATTGCAAATAATATAGACAGTGAGCAGTTAGAGAAACACAATAAACAAACACACATAAACACGACAAGTTTAATATGGAGTTCACCCAAAACTCTTGGGCTACATCTCTTGGTCCAGCCTTCAGTGCTGACCTCTCTATTATGTCTTCAAGAGCATATTTTTACAAAAATGAGCTCAAATTGAGTCTCAACACATAGATATAAACCAGCAGGAGTTTTTCTTGAATCCCTCAAGCCCTTTAGAGTACACAGACTCATTCTCTCACTCTTTGTCTCTGTATTTGCTCTGTCTCAGTATTGCTTCCTCTCTGTCTCTATCAGTTTGTGGCTTTAAAGCCAATCGGCAATGTCTGTTCGTTTCCCCTTCTCGGGCTCTCTCACTCCCAGCCTATGTCCGCTCAAATTCCCTTCTAAGAATTAGCAATAATGGAGTAACGTCTTCAGGGGAGGTGGCCACCTTTTATGCAATGGAAGGGACCATCAGGCCTTTGAAATCCCCAAAAATAGTGTTCTTTGTTTACACAGAGAAGCAATGTAAAACACGGGAAAAATCTGCCAAATCACTGTTTATCAGACTTCAAATATTATGAATTCTGCCTTATATTCCATCGGGTCTTCCTTTAAATCACTATCGCATGTCACAAATGTGTGCTCCATGTTTTCCCTTTGTATTTGAAAAATACATTAGAACACTTAAGATATCGCAAAATGGCTTTATGGCGGACTTGAAATGCTATATATTTTCATCTATAAGTTCCATCGAGTCCAGATATATATATCACAAGTTGCGTATGTATCAGCTCCACTCCGTGGTGTTACTCTGATATGATATTGTGATATCACAATCGCAAGTCGCATGGTCTTTGGTCCTCCATACGCCTTCCCTTTGTGTTTTGCCAATGTGATATCGTGATTCAAATTGGGCCATCGATCTGCGTGCTTGATCAATAGTCCTTGTTGACCGCGTTGATTGTTGTCGTAATGTTCATAGGGCCGCCTCTGATAACCTTCGCTTGCCACCACTAACTGTGATATGCGGATCGAATCTAGACCGTTGATCGGCCAGATTCGACAACTCCTCTGCACCACTATCCAATGCACCGATAGCTTTGTTCTTGGTCATTTCTTCGTGTTTTTCACTCCCGATAGTGTTTTCTGCCTTTTCTAAGAGTTCTTCTTTTACAATAGTTTTGATCTTTTGGAGACTTAGAGGGTGTTTTGGATCCATTTTGGATCATGCCTTCCCACTGAAAAAGCTTTTGGACCACCAAAAGTTGGTTTCCAAGCATCAATCAAGTGAGGATACAACTTCCTCACTTGTCCAATTTCCATCCATTGTGCACTTCTTGGTTTTTAACCTTTGAGTCCAATTCTGAGGTACTTAATATCCTCCCTGCACGTAGTTCTCACCTTTTTGCCCAGAACTGTATCTTCCTGCAACTCATTGAGATATTCAGGCAACAGATCATTAATAGAAGGCAACTGACTTTGCTCTTTGGGATCTTCATCAATGAAGGTTCAAACAGTCACCAATTTTCTCAAGTATCTTGAAAGGCCCATACCTTATTAGCTTCAGCGTCTTACCTAGACTTGATCACAAACTTGATATCTATGCTCAATTCGATGCTTGTCATGCCTTGCCTTGTACTTGGCCTGGCTCTTTTCCAACTATTCCTGCATTGCCTGGTGAATTTCTTGGATCTGTTCAATGAACTTGGTTGCTTTGTCCTCATCATTGTGTCCATCAATAGCTATGTCTTTTCCAAAGACAAAATCCAAGGGAGACATTGGTGTAAAACCAAAACAAGTCTCAAAAAGAGATCTTTGTTTAAAGGAGCGCTTAGCACGGTTGTAAGCATGTTGCACATAACACAAATATTCATCCCAAAGCTTGGGATGTTTGTTGCAATAGCCCTTGAGCAACTGGATCACTGTCCTATTGAACACCTCTATTTTGCCATCTATTTGTGGATGAAAGGTTGTGCTCTTCTTTAGTCTGGTGTCCATTAATTCCCATAGACTTGACCAAAACTTCCCAATGAATCGAGAATCTTGATCAGATACAATGGAATTGGGTAACCCAAAATGAACTAGACATGCTGAAAGAATAACTTCGATGTTTGTTCAGCTGTAATCTTCTTGTTACAAGGTATTAAAATACAAATTTTGTTGAACCTGTCCACAATAACATAAAAATATTCATGACCTTTTCTAGATTTTGGCAATCCCCCAACAAAGTCCACGGAAACACTTTCCCAAGCACGAGAAGGAACTAGTAGTGGAGTGTACAAGCCTAATTTTCTATTGCTGGTCTAGAAACTGTTTCATGCCTTCTTGGCCAATAACAGAACCTTTGTAGCTGTGAAATTGTTTTACTTACACCAAAATGACCCGATATAAGAAAAGTATGTGCTTCTCAAATTATGTTAACTCTTTCAGTTTGTGGAATGCATAAATTTCCCAAATGATACAAGAGTTGGTCCTTAACATAATAATCCAATTCTTGTACTTGTTTGCGATCACTTAAAGTTGCATATACATCTTTAAAATCTATACCTTGAGCATATTGTTCAATGTAGTTTTCATGCATTACTGAGTTATGCTTAAGCATAGTAGATGCATTTATGATTGGTTTGGACAACATATCTACAACTTTATTGTGTATGCCCTTCTTATATCTGATGACTAGATGAAAATGTTGTAGGAAACTCATCCACCTATAGTGTCTTGTTTGTTACGATTTAGTTCGTGAGTGCAAATACTGAAGTGGTTGATGGTCTATATGTATAACTGTTTCTTTGCCCATAAAGTAATGTTTCCACTTTTGAACACTCTATACTAATGCATAAAATTCTTTATCATATGTGGGATAATTAACTACTGCAGAATTAAATATCTCAGAATGATAGCATATGGGTTTACCTTGTTGCATCAACACTGCTCCCATGGCATAGTCACTGGCATCTGTTTCAATCTCAAATGGTCTTTCAAGATCTAGCAATGCTATTGCTGGTGTTGTACTAATTTTTCTTTCAAGGTGTCGAAGGCTTTCTGTTGTTTGCCTCCCCACTGAAACACCTTATTCAATCTTATTAAAGAATGTAAGGGAGCTGCAATCAAGGAAAAGTTAGCAATAAACTTCCTCCAATATTGTACTATTCCTAGGAAGCTCCTAACTTCTGTAGTAGATTTGGGTTTAGGCCAATTCACAATAACTTTAACCTTAGAGGGATCTATCTTCAATTAACCACCCCCTACAATATGACCTAAATAATTTAAAGATGTTTTCCCAAATTCACATTTTGATAACTTAACATAGAGATTTTCTCTCTTCAAAACATCTAAATTCTGCTTTACATGCTTCAAATGTTCTTCCCATGTTTTACTAAAAACAAGAATGTCATCTAAATATATAATTACAAAATCATCAATAAAATGTCTAAGTACATCATTCATAACTCTCATGAAAGTGGTAGGCGCATTAGTTAAGCCAAAAGGCATAACTAGCCATTCATATAGCCCTTGCTCTATTTTCAAAGCAGTCATCGATGCATCTTGTTCAGTCATCGATGCATCTTGTTCTGCTACTCCGATCTAATGATAGCCACTATGCAAGTCCAACTTGGAAAAGTAAACTACTTCTTTCAGCTGATCTAATATATGATCAATGCGAGGAAGAGGATAATGATTCTTGATCGTTATTTTATTCAGTGCTCTATAATCAATGCACATCCTCCACGAACCATATTTCTTTCTCACCAATAAGATTGGAGATTTGCATGGTGATGTGCTTGGTCTTATGAACCCTTTATCGAGCAGCTCCTGTACCTGCTTCTTGATCTCTGCATTCTCTAAAGTGGATAACCTATACATTCCGATGTTAGGCAATGGAGCATCTTGCTACAAATGAATATCATGTACTATTTCCCTTTCGGGTGGCAGACCTTTAGGTCCTTGAAATAGGATATCATATTTTGAAACAAATTTTTCTAAATCATCTTTTCGTTTAGCATCACAACCCTCAAATATATTGGTTTTATCAGGGTTCTTTTCCTTTACAACCATTAGTAAAAATTGCTTGCATGAATTTCCAATTCTTTTCATCTGCCATGAGTTTATTAAAGTATAGTTATTTTTGAGTTTATGAGCTCTTATAATATATTATATTCCATCTTTGTTGAGTTGATACTTATTCTTAGCTCTATAGAAAATGAATTTTCTATCATACAAGTAAGGACTTCTTAAAACAATACCACATATAAAATCCAAAGGGAACATATCATACTCAACTCACATAAATGTTGGAGCCCAAAACAAACCTAATTACATTGTCTAGTCACTTGTAGCTTTGCTTTATCACATACCCAACCTAATGGATATGGCTTCTTGTGAGGTGTGGTTAGTAATCCCAACTTCATTACAATTGCTTCAGAAATCAAGTTTAATTGTGATTCGCTATCAAATAATGTATCAATATTTTGATGCTTGGAAATAACTATAACATCAAAAAACCCATGCCTTTTCCTCTCATTTTCTTCATTATCAATAGATTGTGTAGAATTACTTGTAGATGCTTTAGAATTTTTACCTTTTATACCTATGGCTATGATTGTTGTTTCATCACCTAAGTTTGACCCCAAATCTTTCTAAATAGCAGCAGCAGTCTTCTTCTTCTTGCCATTGAACTTCTTGGGTTCTAGATTTGGATGCAAAGACCACAAATGTGCATCATCATGTCCATCTTTCTTGCAGTAATTGCATGAAGGTTTGTCTTTCTGTACAGTGTTTGCCTTCCTCTCTTTCCATTTCTACTTCTTCTTTTCCTTGTTCTTGCTTGTAGTGGGTTTTGATGATCCCCAGATCTTTGGGTTCACATTCTTTCCTCTAGCCTTTAGATTTGTAGCCTGAACTGATACCTCATCTATGCTAGTAGGGTTAAACATGAGAATGGTGTGCCTCAAATAGCTATGCAGACCACCTATATAATTCAACAAAGTTTTAGGTGAGTCTAGGGAAATGCCTAGAATTAAAGCTCTTTTTCTAAATTCCTGGGTATAGCTTTGTACACTTTTCCCATTTAATTGGCGAAGAGTTTGCCAGCTCATCATTGCTTGCTACATATAAGCTAGTGGATAGAATTGTTTTTTAATGGCAAAAACAAATTCACTCCAGGTAGAAAGAATTTTACCATGCTTCTTCAAATCGGCTTGTGTCCTGCCTTTCCACCACACTGGGGCAGTTCCTCCAAGGCGAATGCTAGCTAGCCAAATTTTTCTCCTTTCTGAATCGATATTCTGCACCCTGCAATATACATCAATCTATCTAATCTAGTTATCTAGCTTTTCTGCATTTAATTCTCCATCATATATTGGCAAATCAAAGTTTACATCCAATTCAATCAAAGAAGTTTTCTTCTTTTTAAATTTAGGGCTAGAAGGAGGTGTTGATGAAGGAGGCTCTTCACCTTTCCCTTTTCCTTCTGAATGGGAAACTAGAAGAGGTTCCTCTACTCCTTTGCCTTGTTCAGGTGTTGAGGTGCTTCCACATCGATCCTCCTTAAATTACTGATACATTTCTTCCACCATGGCTCTCATGGTCATGAAACTATCCATGAACTAAGATTCTAATTCCAATGGAACTTCTCCATCCATTCTCCTCTGAGCGTAGACTATTCCAATCTCTAGATTAGTCTCAACAAGCTCTCCTTCTCCTAGTTTGAGCTTTGACCTAGTTAGCGTTCAAAAATCCAGGACAAGCATTTCTAACCTTAGCAAATCAAAAGCCAAATGATTTGATACCACTTGATCTGAAAATGAGATCTTAAACTACTTTTAAGGTATTACAGACTCATGTGCATGGATTTTCCTATATTATTTGGTTCAATGGATCGATAATATTGTGAATAATATGGACAATGAGCGATTAGAGAAACATAATAGGCAAACACACATAAACATAAAAATTTTAAAATGGAGTTCACACAAAACTCTTGGGTTATGTTTGCTGGTCCAGCCTTTAGTGGTGACCTCTCTATTATGTCTTCAAGAGAAGATTTGTACAATAATGAGCTCAAATTGAGTCTCAACACACAAATACAAAGAAGCAAGAGTTTTTCTTGAATCCCTCAAGCCCTTTAGAGTACACAGATTCGTTCTCTCACTCTCTGTCTCTATCTTTTCTCTGTCGCAATACTGCCTCCTCTCTATCTCTGTCAGTCTGTGGCTCTAAAGCCAATCGATGAGGTTCGTTCATTTCCCCTTCTTGGTCTCTCTGGCTCCCAGCCTCTATCCACTCGAATCCCCTTCTGAGCATTATCAATCATGGCATAACGTCTTCAAGGGAGATGCCACCTATTCTGCAATGGAAGGGACCATCGGGCCTTTGAAATCCCCAAAAATAATTTTCTTTGTTTACACAGAGAAACATTGTAAAACACGAGAAAATTCTGCCAAATCACTGTTTATCAGACTTCAAATATTATGAATTCCACCTTATATTCCATCAGGTCCGCCTTTAAATCGCTATCGCATGTTGCAAATGCCTATTCCATGGTTTCCCTTTGTATTTGAAAAATACATTAAAACACTGAAAATATTGCAAAATGGCTTTATGGCGGACTTGAAATGCTATATATTTTCATCTATCAGTTCCATCGCATCCAGATATATATATCATAAGTCGCGTATGTATCGGCCCCACTCCATGGTGTTGCTCCGATGAAATATTGCGATATCACAATCGCATGTCGCATGGTCTTTGGTCCTCCATAAGCCTTCCCTTTGTGTTTTACCAATGCGATATCGTGATCCAAATTGGGTTGTCGATCTACGTGCTTGATCGATGGTCCTCATTGACCACAGTAATCGTTGTCGCAACGTTCATAGGGCCACCTCCAATTACCTTCACTTTCCACTGTTGACTGCAATATTCCGATCGGATCTGGACCGTTGATAGGCCAGATCCAATGGCTCCTGTGCACTAGTATCCAATGGGCCGATAGCTCTTTTCTTGGTCATTTCTTCATGTTTTTCATTATCGATAGTTTTTTTCGCCTTTTCTAAGAGTTCTTATTTTGCGATAGTTTTGATATTTAGAAGACTTAGAGGGTGTTTTGGATCCATTTTGGATCAAGTTAGCTAAGATGACATAACATGTATCACTCATTTAAGAACAATCAATTTAAGTTAATGAATTGAAGTTCAGTTTTATTGAGTTGAATCCTTAAAACTAGGAGTCAAACTCACTTAATTCGAGTTAGGGACATGAATTTCAGTTGTGTGCATTGGGTTCCCAAATTTTAGGAGCCTAGGTTGAGTTAATTTCATTTGTAGAAACTTAATCTAGTTAAATTGGGTTATGGTTAGTTAAACTAGTTCTAACTGTTGGAGGAATGAGTGAAAGGTCAAGTTGTGGAAGTGGAACTTCAACCACACTCAATGATCATCCAAATAACTAATCAATCAACCTAAATTAGCTCATGCATGCGGAGAATTCGGGTTACCCAGTTGAGATGGAGATTCCAAGGTAGTGTAGAATTAATTATATATTAGATTGAGTGTATAGCTATTGTATTGGTCAGGTGATCACCCCAGAGGAATTGCTCAAGAAAATAGGGGGGAATTCCTAAAGAATAGGAGCCTATTTTTTCAGGAATTGTGCAAGGAAATAGGAGCTTGGAGGGCTTCAAAATTGGCTGAGCGTTGGCCATAATTAGTCAGTCATGTGAAGGTATGGACTATACACTTTCTAGTTGTGTTGAGGCTTCAGAAAGAATATGTATTCATCTCTATTCTCTTATTAATGCAATACATATATGAAGGGGTTTTGAGCAGTTGCTTTCCCCTAGATAAATATTTATGCATGTGTGATTGTTCCTTTTTCATGTATATGATTCGTGTTCTATATGGTGAATTAACTTCCGTGATTAGTATGGTAGCTTCAAGTCTTATGATATGGTAAATTTCATGAGCAGTTTTGATCTACACATTAATTTCTGTAGATTTTGGGTAAATAATGCAACTACTTCCAGATGTAGAATTCATTATTAAAAATGTTTTCAATAATTTTTAGGTGCATTACTTTCGCTGCACTTCATGATTTTATTTTTTTTTATTTTGTCCTTCTCTTTACACTGAGAGAAATAATTTTCCTCGTTCTCTTGGCCTTTACTCACTTCATCGCAACATTCTTCTTTGCAAGTAGCTTCTTCATTCACTCTTCAAGCTAATGACCTCTACATTTCAATTTTTCAAATTCAAATGTTTCTCTCATGGAGTCTTATGCTCTCAAGGTGTCTTATGCAGACTGTGCTTTCATACCATCTTAAAGAATTGAAAAATGTGGAGTGAAGTGCTCTTCTCAATATTCCCAATAGTTAAATAGATTACATAGGAGACATCAATAATAAATGACTAAACTAGAACTCAACTGTAATTCAACCAAACCAAACTAAACTCATACTAATTATGACACTTGGATGAATAGTTATGACACCTAGCAGGTGGTTTGAATTATTTTCTCAAACAACACAAAATTTCATCCCTTCATAACCCAATCAATATTGAAATTGGAGGATTTCCCGATGAATTTTAGCTTCGTAACATTTCATTGGAAAATCAAATCTATAGATTGCAAGGTTTTGATCACTTATTTGGATCCGACATTCCTGTTGGGGTTTAATTTGATTACCAAGGCCCCCTTCTCGGGCTTAATTCCACCATTTAAATATTTTGTCATGATTCATATACAAGAATGTTGATTCAAACTAGATCTTGCTAATGATCCACTTTGGATGAGATTCCCTTCAACCTATATGACGACTTCAAAATTTGGTTCCTTGGAATACTACAATTATGATGCATTGTATATACCATCAACATTCAGTTTCTTTATGCATGAATTGTCGCATAGTTGAGGAAATTCATAGATTTGTCAATCTCATCAAATCAACAATGATACAGATGTGCTATACTAGTGGCACCTTCACACTTCTTACTTGGAATAATTCTTACAATAGTATATAGGTAGGATTGGGTTGTTGGTTGTTGGTTGCTGGAGTTTTGTTGAGAGATTTTCTCAACAATATTGTCCTTGCCTAGAATTTGTTGGATCTCATGAGCACTATTTATGTGGCTTGTAATTTTTATTTGAAGGTAATATACAAATATTTTTGTGTGCACCATGTCTACTCCTCAGATTTCTTACTTGGTATTAGAGCCTCTATCCGCTTGACTCCCTCAAGGGAGGGCCGAAGGAGATGGAAATTTGAGTATTGAATTATTATTATATAGATATATTAGTATATATCTATGAGGGCATTATGTCTCTGTGTTGTAAATATATTGGATCTATGTGAGGACATCATTGAGTTTTAGAAATTTTGTTTTCGGTTTTTTCAAAGGTGTGACATTGTTATACCCACACAATCTAATGCACGTTCCTCGCTTCTCCATGTGAGATCTGAAATCATGTTTTTTTTTTATTCTTGGCATTTTCATAAGAAGATGATCGAGGTGAGTGAGGCATCAAGGAAAGTGAGGAATCCATTCTGTAATATTTTGCATAAGAAACATTGGCTTCACCTAGTTATGGCCATCACCATATCTTTCTTTCAATGGTTGATGAGGATGAATGTTATTATATTATATGCTATTGTTCTCTTTAAGATGATCATTTTTAGGTTCTTTATTCTAGCTTGTGACTATTGGGGCTATGAATCAATCTATCGCCTTTTATTTATTCAAAATGTCACCTCCAAAGTTGAGAGGAGGGCCCAACATGTGCTTCCAAGTTGCTCATTAGCAATGGGAATTTTGCTACCAATTTAATCAACTATGGCACCCAGAAAATTGCAAATTGGGGATGGCACATATTGTTCGTTAAATAAATTATTCAAACATTACTCATAACAAAAGGATCACTTTTCCTTTCATAAATTCCCAAAAATATGATGGAGAGATGCCATACTGAAAAGGCCCAGGCTATGTTGTAAAAGACTCGAGGAACATCCAATTTGAAAGAGGATTTTTTATGCTTGAAAAATATGGGATTCACACTATTGATTTTTGGGTTGTGACAGCCTCTCAGAAAAAGGCTCCCACTCTTCACACATCACCCTCAAGGGCTAAGAGCGAGACAGGAAACCGATATCGAGAGTGTGGATCTACCAACAACTACAACATTTGGAATAGTTTCCCTCTTCAAAGCTTTGATCTTGAAAAGGTTAGAAGAAGGGCTTTCTATGGGTGTTCAAGGAATTCTGATGAAATGATTTCCTTCATTGTCACAATATACTAATAGAAATTTTATGACCTATGAATGAAAAGGTTAATGTAATAATATTGAGAGAACCCCGTTTATTGTGTGTTTTTTAATTTTTTGAAATGGGAAAGTATAGAATTTCAAGAAGATTTTTAGGAGATATTTTTATTTATTTAACAATTGTAAAAAGTGAAAAACCAATTATTGAATAGAGGAGTATAATTAAGGTAATGGTTCATGCAAAGAGAACGTATCACTATTCTAATTGTGTGAATTTGTTATGCATTGATGGGTATTGTTGTGTTTCTAGATTCAAGAGAATCTATTACAGTTTATGTTATGAGATCCATGTGTGTACAAAGGTCAGTTGCATAACTGACTATTGGATACACTTGGTACCTAGACAACTCACCTATACAACTATAAAAAATGTATTCCACTGCATTTTGATGGATGGAAGTTTGTCCATAGGGTGGTCCAATATCGATATTGTCTTTCAGGAGATCGAGAAGCATGAATTATACCAAGTTCATCAAATATGATCAGAGGCTGATGAAGGCCATCATGGTGAAGAAAGAGTGATGTTTGCAAGATTCCATATTGGATGTGAGTGTTGATGAAGACCATCCATACATATGTGACTATATGTAATTTATGTTTCTTCTAATAATATTTGTAATGATGTGATGTAAGCATTAAATGGGGTAGTTGGAATAATGCTTACAATAGTATATAGGTACAATTGGCTTTTTGTTTATTGGTTGATGGATTTTTGTTAGATATTTTCTTAACAATATTATCCTTTCTTGGAATCTATTGAATCTCATGAGCACTATTTATGTGGCTTTTAATTTGGATTTGAAGGTAATATACAAATAGTTTTGTGTGCACCATGTCTACTCCTCATATTGCTTACTTTCTTCAACATGCACATAAGTGGATCCATGCAAGTATAGCTGAGTGCAAATAGTGATGGATCTCCTCTATACAACTGGTACAACTAACTCTTATATTTGGCTTTTCAACAATGATTACAAGAAATGGTGGGTATGTCTCTTTTTCCATCCACACAAGTTCGTTAGCTATAAAAACATTCTTTCCGCAATGCATAATGTACCTCTTCAACAAAAACTACTTAGAGTGAATGGCAATTTTTTAGGGCTTCAACACATTTATCCTTATCTCCATCTCTCAACCTTACACAGTAGGTTTGCCTTATCTTTCACGTTGTTTTATTTCCCTTTGGTGGTTTCTGACAAAAATAAGTCCATCCTTCCATGTAGGTTCATGCAACAACCCTCTCATCCAATACAATATCTTTACTTTCCATAGAAGATATTTTCCATGGCCTCTCCTTTTCACAATGTTGTCATATTCACCTGAGTGCATATTTAAATATCTCTACAACAACATAGAGGATTGACCTATCTACATATGGATAAAGGTCCCATTAGCTCCAGAGAATACATACATAAATTTTGGTCACTATAAATGTTTCTCTCACTCTGGAACTAAATTCCCCTGGAAAAATCTATCCTGATGAACACAAGTATCATTTTGAATAAATATGGGATGGATACTGTTGGCAAGGTTCAATAATAACATTGTGCATTTTGCAGTCACGCTTTAGAACCCAGTAGAGGGGATTAACTTTGAATCTTCCATAGATGTGTTTATGTTGGTCTGGTCCATCATAATGACTATGTTGAAGTATACAACCCACGTAATGCAAGAAACATTTCTCGATCAAATTCTAGGACAACAACAAATCATGGAAGAACCAGAACATATATGATCATATTACGTAAATGACAAGCAAATCTTCGTGCTTTAGTGTTTTCTTAAGAAAAACATAGATTTATTATGTATTATCTACCACGCCAAAATATTTTGTGTAGTGTATGTTGATATATTAATCTCATTGTCTGCTAGGTGTCATCATATTTAATTCCATTGTCTTCTAAGTGTCATAACACGTTCATATTTAGTTTAGTTTAGTCGAGTTTCACTCCAGTAACTTATTGTTGATGCTTCCTATTAATTTATTTAATTATTTTGAATGATGAGAAGAGTAGCTAGCTCCATTTCAGTTTTTCCCTCTTCATTTCTTTTCATGGTATCAAATCCTAGGTCATATAAGACTCCAAAGAGAGAAACATATCATCATAGGTCCTCAATTTAGAGGTCGTGAAGAGATCAACATTGAGAGGAACTAGCAGTAATTGGCAGTATGTTTTTGTTAATTTTGAGTGACCAATGCAACCATGTTGAGAAAGCAAGTGCCTTGATCAACAAAAACTTCAAAAACTATGAGAATAGGCGACTCAGTGCATAGTGCTGCATACTTGAAAAAAAAAAACTAAAAAAATTAAGGTATTCATAAGGATTTCATACCTCAACACACAATATAAGTGATAGGTTTAACATGCAAAATTTAAAAGGGAACGATTTTAAAAGGAGGTACGAAATTCCATGACTTTTTTTTAATGTCAAAGCTTGAAATTGGTTTAAGCCTTCAAGTTTTTATTATGAAACAAAAAAACCCCAAGATCGATTGTTTTAAGATATAAAGAGACTTTAAAAGAATTGAAATATCCTTTTAAAAAGGATCCTTTAAAATAGACTTTTAAAAACTTGAAAGTTTATTTTTTCAAGAATTCAAAGAGTTTTATTTAAAATGGATTTTAAAAGGGTTTCATTTAAAAAGGATGGAGTTACTTTTAAGAGGAACTTTGGATTCATTTAAAAAGGAATAAGTTTTTAAAAATAAAAAGGGAGTTTGAATAAGGGGTTGCCTTATTGGAAAAATATTTTTTTAAGGATTTGAGATAAAGGCTGTAAAGGTTCTTTAAAAGGAGATTGTAAAAGGGTGTGCACATGCACATTCAAAAAAACGGCTTCCTCCAACTCGTTTCCATAGAGCTTGATTCTACTTGGAAAAAATTACGACTTTTAGTCCTTAAGAATGAAAACATTTTTACAAGCCTAGGATTGTTGGGATACCTTGTAGAATGGTTATGTAGAGCTGACCCAAGAAGCATTAGCAACCATGAACAATAATGAGAGGAATATCACTGCAGAACTAAGAAAGAAAGAACATGAAGCGAATTGTTGGATATAAAACGATGACTCTATCTTCCAGAAGATAACTGATGCATCAACAACAAAAGAAGCTTAGGATATTTTGAAAGTTGTGCATAAAGGTAATGATATAGTGAAGACTATTAAATTTCATACACTGAGGGCTTAGTTCGCAACCTTGAAGATGACTGACACGGAGAATGTGGACCACTTCATGACTAGAGTCATGGGGATAGTCAATCAAATCAAACTCATTGGTGAAACCATTACAGATCAGAGGATTGTTGAAAAAATCCTTCACAGTCTACCCAAGAAATATGACATGGTTGTAACAGCGATTCTACAATCCAAATATTTTACAACTTTTTTAGTAGAGCAGTTTACTAGATCACTTTTGGTACACAAAACAAGATTTAAGCTGGAAAAAGATTCCATGGAACAAGATTCCAAAGAAGAAATCTCTTGGCAGAGGCAAAGGTAGAGGATATAGAGGAAAAAGCAAGTGAGGAAGAGGTTGAGGCAGAGGTAGATCAGAAGGTCATGATGTATTAGAGAAGTCGAGAGCTTCACAAAACCAAACATGGAGAAGTAGAACATGGAGCAAATTGAATGTCCAATTCTATTACTATAAGAAATTTGGGCATTATGAACATGAATATAGAAAGATATAGTCAGATCATAAAAGAGGCAGTGTCCATCTCTCGAATAATGAAAGAGAATCCTCTAAAACAATCTTTCTTTCCTGTCATCTTTCAGAAGATAGTCATGACGAGGGCCTTTGATTGCGGGAAAGTGTCTACAAAAAACATATGAGAGGTAAAAAAATATACTTTATTACATTGATGCTTCCATAACATCTAAAATTACTATTGGAGACCATTCCCATATTAGAGTTGAAGGGATAGTTATTGTCCATCTTCTTACTAAAGAAAATCAACAGAAATACATACCTAATGTTTATTATGTTCCGCATCTCAAGAATAACCTCATTAGTGTAGGTCAATTGATGGAACATGGTTATGATGTAATATTTCAAGGGAATACATATTATATGTATATAAAACCTCCCAATAAAATGCTAATAGCAAAGGTTGAAAAAACCAAGAATAGGATGTTTCCATTAACTCATAGAAGTTGAAATCTCTCATAGTGCTTTTCCCACGGTGTCTCAAGAATAGACGAGTCTAAGCTATGGCATTCTAGGTATGGGCATATTCCATTCACAAGTCTAATTTTTCTTTAGAAACATTCAATAGTCATCAGTCTCCCTGTTATGAATGAAAAATATTGTAACTATGGAATATGTATTCTAGAAAAGCACAAAAGTGATAGCTTGCTAACATCTTCCACTAGATCAGAAGAGCCTTTAGAGATAGTCCATACACACACACACACAGATATATATATATATATATGTGTGTGTGTGTGTGTGTGTGTGTGTGTGTGTGTGTGCCGCTGTTAGGGTTCCTATAACCAATAGGTTTCCATCTTTTCCATGATTGACAGTGAAAGGCTAAATAGTTCAATCATTGCAGGCTGCAAAGGTTCCATAATTTTGTTTACATTGCTATAAAAATTAAAAAATGAAAAGAGAGGGTATGCCTAAAAGAATAATCAAAAGGCAAATAAATCAAGGTTGGTCAAGAGAAAAGTGAAAATGAACCCCGAACTAAGACCAGGAAAGTACCAGTCAAAATGCCACTACTAGCTTTTGGGCAGTATCATGCTTTGCAAATACTGCTGCTAATCATACTTGATGGATGGCTCAATAATCTAAACTGGACCATGCCATGGTTAAATTGCTTGCTGCAGAATAGAGAATGTTCCCTGACCAAACAGCTCAAGCTTGGCAGATAACTAGCTAGGTAGAGAAATAAAGGTGCCCAACTGCTTAATCTGGGGCCTTGGAAGAAATAAGGGTAGGTTTTAGATAGGAGGGCACTCAAAAGAAAAATAGGACAATCAGGGTCTGCTAATTCAAGTGCACCCACTTTAAATGAAGAAAAAATGTTAGGATGACTAGGATGGGTAAGTAGTGCAAGGTTGCAGAAATGGAGAGCCATCACCTATTGGCTTACTAAGTGAAAAAACTCATGTCACTCAGGGTATTGGCATCAAAAGCAGACATTGGCAGACAAGCATTGGAAGCATGTCTAATTTCCCCTATTTTCCCCCAAACTTCATTTTACTAACACCCCCAAGGGCCTTGAGATCTGCTCAGGTGTCCAGTTCCATTTCATTTCATGACAAACTACTTGGTCAAACCATGAAGTTCAAACATGAAAAGAAGCCACATTTTTTGTGTAAAAAATCTTTCTCATCATTTCATTTATCCTCAAAATCCTAAGTTAATTTTTACCTATTAGAACTTAGCTTTACCCCTTCATTCACCTCACAAAGCCATATTAACCACTAATATACTATTTAGCTCCCTAACTTCCCCCTTTCCCTAATTCTATTAGAATCTATGAAAAATTTCCCAAAAAATATCTATAAAAACCCTCCCCCTAGCACTATAGCTATATAACCCTTCTTTGGGGAAATATTAACCTATCTAGGGTTGGTATTAACCCCTTTGTCCCTAAACTATGGCTTCTTTCAAGAAACTATGGTGAAAACCCAAAAAATTTGAAACCCCGCCCTCATTAACCCATGCACCCCTTTTTTCGCCCTAAACCCACTTTATTATAAAGTTTTTTAATTAAAACAGTTTATAATACATGCACCTAAAAAACCCAAATCCTAAAGTTTCTACCCACCCCCGCGCCCAAGTAAATTAAATCAATTAAAATATTCGGCGGGTCCCCATTGCATAACACACCGTCGTGTCACGATCGCCGCCCACCGCACGATCGTTGACCCCGCCCATCTAACGGTGGGCGGTCACTCCTGTGGAGAAGCCGCCCGACCTTTTGCATCCGGGGGATGGGCGGTATTGCCGCCGTACCCCCGCCACGTGTCAGGCTCCTGGGGTGTTCGCTGCCCCCCCCCCCCGATACCACTTACCGCCCTCAGCCCTTCAGGAGAAACCACTTACCACCTCCTCCCCGCGCTGACGTCACGCCCCCGTCAGCTTGACGTCACCCATCCTTGCCGCCACCATGCCTCCACGTCGCATCCATGTCACCTGTCACCCTGTCCACCCTGCCACCGTGTCACTGCCACCTGGGCACCCAAGTCAACTGCCATGTCACCCATCCGTACCCGGGCCCATGATGACGTCAGCATGACGTCATCACCAAAATGGCGCCAATATGCCAAAAATGCATAAAAAGGCGAGAATTAACCGTTATCTCTCATTGTTTTTTACTATTTCCGGAGCTCCTCTACATGCGAAAATCGACGTGCAATGGTCAAAACTCAAAAACTAGCCGCCAAAGTTGCTGCCGCCTCCATTATCAACCCGAGTACCTGCAATTCGACCAGTGCAAACGCCTCCCACGCCATAAAAACCAGGTATTTGCCGCAGGCGTCCTCTTTACCCACTATTCTCCTTTGCTATCCTAATTTCCTGCATAAAGAACTCTGTCAAAAGCACCCCATTGATAAATTGACCACTGAAACTTACTTAAGAAGC
Source organism: Pinus taeda (assembly GCA_000404065.3). Classification (NCBI taxonomy): domain Eukaryota; kingdom Viridiplantae; phylum Streptophyta; class Pinopsida; order Pinales; family Pinaceae; genus Pinus; species Pinus taeda. Next base: position 8,894 of record APFE031646098.1, on the reverse strand, counting down.
CAGTAAAACCCCTGCGCGACAAAAAATCTTAAAGAAACCCATGCCCCTCTGTAAAATTCACAATTTTACCACAAAAAGCAATTGAAGGAGACGAGCCACCGGCTAGAAAAACTAATTTAGCAGTTCCCTCACCCCTGCGAAAGAAATTCCCTGCAAGTAACCAGCTAATTAGCTCAACACACTATGGTTCTTCAAAACAAAGTGCCCCACAGTTCATTAAGCCTGTAAAAGCCTCCTTACACTGCCAAGATGCTCACTGCAAAACAGAGATTAGCAAGCATTCCTCAGCATTTGTATCAAGCTTGAAAATCCAGTAAACATCCAGCTAAAACCGGACAATGGCCACTCCAGCTGCTCTGGATGTAGCTCCTATAAATCCACCTAGCAAAGAACTGCAAGCTATGCCACTGGTGGACAGTGATGCCCTCATTATAGACTTTGTGGCAGAGAGGAATCACTTACAAACTTATTACCAACTAAGAAACAGTCACTTGGACAACAGTGACTTGTATCACATCTGGGAATCCAATCTGCCCACCTACTTCCTGCCTTCTATCAACATTTTTCCTGAAGTCATTCACCTTTGTGCAGAAAACTATGACCAGAAGCTCAGAGCTGTGAAGTCTCCATCTGGGAACATCCTCTTTTATATAACACCAGATTCCATCAACCAAATGCTGAACTACAAGCAGACCTAGCTGCTATACCCCTTCTCCATAAACTACTTGCTAGATGAGGGCTCCAAGCTCTCTAGCTCAGACATTGTTGCAATAGCCAGGAAATTCATGAAGGCAGACTGACAACCTTCTGGGCCACCTCCTTTTGCTTATGCAGATTTCAATGAGGTAGGCAAGCTGCTGGTGGACATGCTGACCTCTGTGCTGGGGTTCACTACAAATGAACATGTTGATGAAACTGTGTTGGTCATGCTATCTGAATATAGCCTTGAGAAGCCCCTTGCTATGAAGTACAATTATGCCAAATACATTGCCAATAAGATCCATGACCAATTGTCAAGGCTGAAGAGGGAGGCAATATTCAAGTACTCCTCATACATCTATCACCTGTTCATGTATTACCAAATAGATTGCTTCCAGTGCCCAATCAAGAAGCTAGACTCACAGGGAGAAAGGAGGTCTGTCATCTTCTGGTCTTCAGTCTTCCACCAAGTCCAGAATTCTCCCTACTCATACTGTGAATTTATTGACCAGTTTGTATATCCAGTCACATGCCTCTTAAAGAGGACCCCTCCTATAAGATTGTCCAAGGATATGCAGAAAATCTTGCAGCTATCCAGGACTTACAAGATAGGTGATTGGTACTTGTACCAAAATCACAGAGTCATCAGAATCTATGGTTGTGAGCTCTATCCCTACAGGCTCCCAAAATATGTGCATATGAGGTTATTTGCCCTGGAATACTACATACAACTTATAAACTCTGATCTGACACACTTCCACAGTGCCAAGAAGAAAGCCAACCTAATGTTCAGAGACCACCTAGGCCCATTTGTCATGAACAAGAAAGATGGTTGGCAAGAAGCTAATCAAATACTAGGGCAACAACTCAAACTCAAAAGAAGCTTCTGGTGGGTCCCTTATGACCCTGAAGGTTTCATCAGTGCTAGGAGGGTCAATTATAGGCTGCTAGCCTATAAGC